>PVJH01003804.1:0-135785 GCA_004026705.1 Nesogale talazaci | reverse complement strand
AAAAAAAAAAACAAAAAACCGCGCACTCGCCCAAAACCACAAATCCTACCCTTGTTACTACACTGCTTGAGTCTGTGCGACTTTTGAATTCGGTCCCTGCCTAATTGCTTGACCACAGGAAAGTTATTCGGCATGTCTGCTTTTCTCCTGCCGCCTCTGTCGAGAATGCCTCCCCAAAGCGGGCCTGTCTGCTTTAGAAGGAATTTGCCACCGGTTTGTGCGGGCGCCTTTTGACTCCACTTACACGACTTTGGGGTCAGGAAACATTCCTGAGTGTTTACAAATTCAAGCTGCCGGGTTCTGGTGAGGCTGAATGAAAACCGACAACTGCTAAAATACCCAACATCGTGGTGGTGGTGAGGTGTGGTGGAGGTGAGGTGTCATGGAGGTAGGCCGCCCAGCCCTGAGCTACCCACAGGATTCTTTGCACCCGTTGTTCCAGCTACGTGTCAATCCGGCTTGTCTTTTTCTGCTGCCCCTTAACCAAGCACGATGGCCTCACGAACTAGGACCCAACCGTAGGTCTAAAGTATATGTGAGTGAAAGACTTGCCCTCCTTGCTGCTAAGGAGCATTCTGGCTGCCCTTCTCCCCAAACTGATTTTTCCTCGGTCTTCTGTATTGCCTAATGCTCACATGCATACGAGGTGATTGAAATTATTTAGGAGGTAGATTGTTTAAAATGAGCTGCCTGTATGTATTAAAACCCCCAAACCACTGACATAAAATGGATTCTGACTCTGAGACCATATATAACACAGTAGAACTAACTGATCCTGTGGGTTTCTGAAATTATACATCATTATCAGCTCCATCCCATAGGAGTAACTATGGGTTTGGACCATGGACCTTGAGATTACCAGCCAGTGCTTAACCCACTGCCCCACCTGCATGCGGGAGAAAGAAGTGACCCTACAGGGAAGCGTAGTGAGAAAGTCAAAAAAAGACTGATTCCAAAGTGGCTCACGCAGTAAGAAACAGATAGGGTAAGATACTAGTGCCAGTAGACCAAGTGTGTCAAAAAGTAGTGCTGCTAGGGTTCCAATTCTTACGTGGGATTATTCTAAACAAAACCATGTTTCAACGTGCTTCTGTGGTTGGTGGATGGATTTCTGTGATTGTGTATCTGATCCTGAGATAAGTTATCTCAGCAATGCAATTGATTTTAGACTCAGTACAGTGACTTTAAAGGAAGAGTCAAAACAACAGGAACTTCCAGAAGGACTCTGTGGGCCAGTTAAATTCAAGACAGGTGAGCCCAGCAGGTTATGATGACTACGTTGGGGGGGGGGGGGGGCGCGCCCTGGAGGAGGATCTCAAAGGGGTGATCTTGATAGATCAAAGGACGCAAGATGATCACAGGAACCTATTGTTAAAATTTTTAAGAAAACTATCCGTGAGGAAAGGAAGAAGAAATTTGTGCCAAATTTTTTTTTAATTTCTATTATGACCTTGTGCCTATTCATCTTTGAGGTAGCAAGGGCTGTCCTATGAGAATTTCACAGGGAAACCTTATTCCATGTACCATACAGCTCTGATCTTACCCCTCCAGGCATCTTTTTGTTCCCCAAACTCAAAGAATATTTGAAAAGAATACAATATGAGTTCCCCAAGGCTGTCAAACAGTTGTTTTGACATAGTGTAAATCAAAGAGTTCAGTATTATTTGGGGAAGGATTACAGAGATGAAAACACCACTTTCAGAAGTAGATACACTAAGAGGATATGTGAAAAAATAGTACCTTCCACTATTAAACTTTTGTCTAATAAAGGAGTGTTAATTTTGTGACAAACTTTTTTACTCACTTGAATGCATTGATACATATAAAGTTCAATAGATCACACATATCTACACAAATACAATATGATATATATAGGTTTGTATGTGTTTACATATGTACATGTCTATATTCTATCCTCTTCCAAAGCTTTTCTTCTTTTTTGGGGGGGGGCATCACTGCCCTCTGGTGGTGGGAGTAGGAGGCCCAGCCTTTTCTCCTGTGGAGCCACTGTGGGAATTGAACCTCCATCCCAGTGGGCCGCAGTCCCACGCACAACCAACTATGCCACCGGGGCTCAGCCCAAGCTTTTCTTCTTAGGAGCATTCTCCACTGTGATTAAAACCCATTCCCTTTTACCTGGACAGACAACTCACACCTAACTCTGGATTATTCCATTTTCTTGCTTGTGCATTAGGTCCTCTTCACTGGCCTTTGATTGAAACATGCTCAAATCCCTCCAAGGAACATTAAAAAAAAACAGCAAACAACCCTCCTTGACTGTCCAGTTTCTCTCTCATTTGCGAGAACTCTATAGTAAATAGTTGATGAATGAAGAAGTTAATGCATGGAACATTCAAAAGCATGCGCACTAAAACACTCACTGATGTTATTTTTAATTTTCTTCTTTAGTGTGCCTTATCTAGTTGTTTTATGTTTCCATAGCAGACAAGTAAAAGTGCAGCTTTAAAATATGATCCGGTTTGCAAAATGCAGCCGCTCTGAAGTGGTGTTCCTCTTTCTGCCATCATCCCCAAGGGCTGATAACCTACATCTATTTTTGTGCTTGTTGTTTTTGTCAGGACCCTTTCTACTTTAAGTGTAAAAACAATTAGAGAGCTTTTTTGAAGACTTGAAGAAAAAAAAAGAACGTGTGCATAACACAATATGTTTTCTAACAGGCTCGTAAACAATTTACCACCATATCATAAGGCAATGACAAGAACAATATTTATCAACACTTACACAACTGTTAAGATTCAAGCTCTAGACTTTTTTTAATTGCTAAGGTTTGTGTCATTCAGTGATTATCAATTGAAATAATTAGTGTCCCCCTCTATTCACCAGGGACATTTTGTAATAACTGAAACCAATCCGTACTGCCACAACCTGAAAAAGGTTGCTACTAGGGAGTAAAGACCAGGGATTCTGTTAAACATTCTGCAACGCACAGGACAGCTCTCCACAGCACTTGATTACCAGCCCAAATGCCAATGACTCGTAGATTGAGAATCCAGGAAGGAACACCAGCTCCTTCGAATCTCAGATGTCTGATTTCGTCCTGGTCTTCCCAGAGGGGTTCGATGTGTTTCGTATAACCCTTCCTGGGCACAATACACATGATCACTGAAGGCACGATGATGAAGTAATCCTCTACTAAGCAAAATGCCATGGGTTTGAACCCGCCAGCCGCTGCATGGGAAAAAGATATGGCAGTCTGCTCTCATAAACACTGACAGCCTTGGGACCTTGATGAGGCAATTCTACTCTGTCCAATAGGGTCTCAGTGGATCAGAGTTGACTTGATGTGAGTGGGTTTTGGTTGTTTTTGTTGTTGTTGTTATTTGGACTGCCATATGAAACCTACGATGAGGTTGATCTCATCCAGTTTCAAGGGTCTCTTTTCATCTTTCCCTTTTTTTAAATTTTCCTCCAAGGGGGTGCACCATTCCTAGACGTACTGCACTACCAGACTGATGCGTAGTGTACCGTGCACACTCTTATTCCATCTCCCTGCTTCAAAAACCCATTTAATGTATTGTCCTTGGATAGAGGCCGTATTAGATGTTACACTGATAAGAATGGTTACTACACTTGATCTTAGCCAAAAGGCAAGAAGTGATGGGTGTCTTTTCATCGTAAGGCTTTGGATAGGATGAAAAAGGACAATATAAGACCAACACGGGTTCCTTACATAAGAACTACTAAGGAATATAATCTTCTTTCTCCCCTTTTTATTAAACAATTAGCCTCTGGTTCTACTGGATATTTCCAAATATAGTCAATGATTTCCATGAAAGCAAAAAAAAAAAAAAATCCCTTATTCTTCATTTGCCTTTTTCTGTTCTCTTTCCCAGAAAACTTCAGGAAAACAGTTTCTACAGAAGTTACTCTCCCTTGCTCACATCCTCATCCCAACCCATCCAGAGCCAACATTCTGTCCACACTGGTGCTTTGATATGGTCACAAATGAGCTGGAAGCAGGCAAACTCAAAGGCAACATTTCTACCTTATTAGCTGCATTAGCAGCACCTTCTTAAAAAAATTGCTTTTCTTTTTTTCCCCTCTAGTTGTTTTTTTCTTATTTATTTTTAAATCATGTTATTGAGAGCTCATACAACTCTTATCACAATCCATACATCCACCCATTGTAAGCCAAGCACATTTGTACATTTGTTGCCATCATTCTCTTTCTACTTAAGCCCTTGGTATTAATTCCTCCTTTTCCCTTCCCTCCCCACTCTCCTCTCTCTCATGAACTCCTGATAATTTATAAATTATTATTTTGTCATATCTTACACTGTCCGATGCCTCCCTTCACCCACTTTTCCGTTGTCCTTCCCCCCAGGAGGAGGATCCTTATAATCGGTTCCCTCTTCTTCCCCCATCTTCCCTCCACCCTCTCAGTATCGCCACACCACTCTCACCACTGTTCCTGAACGGATCCTCTATCCTGGATTCTTCATGCTTCCAGTTCAAACTATACCTACCAGTGTACATCGTCTGGTCTAGCCATATTTGTAAGGTAGAATTGGGATCATGAAGGGGGGGGGGGCGCATGGGTAGCATGTAAGAACTAGAGGAAAGCTGCATGTTTCACCATTGCTACACTGTAGCCTGACTGGCTCGTCTCCTCCCCACAACCCTTCTCTAAGGGATGTCGCTTTATCTATAGATGAACTTTGGGTCCCTAATCTGTACTCCCCCACATTTATAATGATATAATATTTAGTTCTTTGATTCCTGATACCTGTCCCTTTGACACTTGATTGTCACACAGGCTGGTGTGCTTCCTCCCTGTGGGCTTTGCTGCTTCTGAGTCAGATGGTTGCTTGGCTATCATTGTGATAGTTAGGTTTTGGGTCAACTTGAATGGGGCAGAATTCTAAGTAGTTTGATAGCCGAGACCTTTGTCATGATATGATCTAATATAAGGTAAACTACTCTATGATAGTATCTGCCCTGAGCAGCAAAGCAGTTTTAAAAGGATTATCGGAGAGTGCTGACCTTTACCAGGTCTCAACCCTGAAGCCATGGAAAGGAAGTTCCTCAGGGTGTGGCCTGCTCCTATTTTAAAAAGACTCTGTGGGAGAGAGTCCTGAATCTGTTGTATTGACTTCTGGTTCCTTGGACAGAAGCCAACAACCTACCTTATTGCCTGCTTACCCTAGGAGCTATGGGCAGCCTGCCATATTTCCTGAGACCTTGGAGTTACTCAACTCTACAGCCATAAGCCTGTCCTGCTGATCTTCGATTCATCACGGTCGGCCTCTACCAGACTGTGGTCTTCCCGTTTCCCAGTTGACCTTCCTGCTTCCTGGTTCATTAGTTTCAGCTGTTTCATTAGTTGGGAGAAGTCTCCAGCTTAACGTTTGATCCACTTGAATGAACTTGATGAGCCACCTAAAGCATATTTCTTGATTGATTGATAGATGACAGAAAGATAGATATAGATCTCACCATTGGTCTTGCCGCTCAAGAGAATTCAGTCTAACAGAATCATGACAGTCTATTTTCCTAGATTTTATTTAACCTCTTTGATCATTCCTTTTTTTGTATACTTTGTCAATGAATGAATTGAGAACAACATTTATTAGTGGTTTCCAGGAAAGTAGGAGCAAAGGGGAGGCTTTGCTTAACCAAAACCAAATCTACTCCCCGCCAGTCAATTCCAATTCATAGGTCCCGTGTGTAAGATTTCCATGGCTGCACCTCTTTTGTGGTGGTGGTGGTGGTGGTGGTTGCAGTCTTAAAATCTTTATGCAGCTATTCAGCCACTAGTTTTCTTTTCTTTTTTTCTTTTTTCTTTTTGGGGCATCACTGCCCTCTGGTGGTGGGAGCAGGAGGCCAGCCTTGCTGCTGGATTTGAACCTCCAACCCAGTGACCACAGTCCCGTGCACAACCACTACACCACTGGGGCTCAGCCCCCCAGCCACTAGTTTTCATCAGCATTGATTGTAGATTTTTGAAAGTGGCACATAGATAACCGTGCATAGAATTTGTCTGGTGGATCTTCATCCTTATTAAGTTTTCTGGACAAGCTTACACGGATACAGGATGGAACACTCTTGCATCTTTTTGCCCAGACAGCTTGGTTGAACCTGCACCTGGTGTTCACGTCTTCTTCAAGACAAACTTCCTAATCGGCTTGAGTGCCTGAGGAGGGCCATGCTTCTTGAAGCCGGGCCAATGGATGTGCTTGTGAATGTTTCTGGTACTCTCTAGTCATGACTTCCTTCATAGCCAATGGCTCTTCTCACCACCACAGTACCAGGACCAGGCTGGAAAGGAAGAGCCCAAGGAATTGTGGGAGAAGGAAAACCAGGCTGCAAATCTTTATAGGGGGAAGATAACCTCATCTTTCTCTTCAACATGGATTGGTAGGTTTGAACCAGAGACCTTGTGGTTAGCAGCTTAATGTTTTGCCAACAGTACCACCAAGTCTCCTATGGCTTTGATTAGGAGATCAAATAAAGACTGACTATCCAAATAAATATTGGAGATCCCCATTGCTCTCTTCCACACTTTTCCCTCTCTCCACTTTCATTTTAGGATGGGTGAATTCATCCAGTCTCTTGTGGGCTAGTTAAAATTCTTGGCTGCTAACTGAAAGGACAAGCCACTCCACAAAGAAAGATGTCAGTCTATTAAAGATTTATAGCGTTGGAAAATGTGTAAGGCCATTCTACTCTGTCCTATAAGGTCTCTATATGGTGAAATTTTCTAGATGGCAATGGATTTTAAGTGTTACTTTCAAATTCTTATGTGTAGCCCATACCTCACCTGTGTACCCTATATTGACAAAGTAACAGGGGAGAGTGGGGGCCAGGGAGAGTCATCAGTCACCCAAGCAATGAACATTTATAGAACATCTCATAGGGCCTGGCTCTTTGGCCCTTGTGAGGAACTATGGTAACTACCCTGGGAAGTTAAGCTTAGTGGAGCAGAAAGATTTTTCTCAAAATCAAACAATAGAGTGTATGGTTCCAAACTTGCTGTGGGAAAGTGCTAAACATAGGAATAAAACACTGGGTATCTGGTCAAATACAAGTGCCTTTGAAAATGGGAAGCTTCTGCTGAGGAATGAAACTATGGAGGAAGCAAAGCTGGACCTTCGGGAATAGCAGAGGAAAGGTATTGGGCTGGGGTTCAAAATGATGAGTCATCAGTGTGAAAGAAAACAAGCTTCACATTGTATTTCGGTTTAAATCCTCCAGTCTTACAATGTTTACTTCTATCGACAGTTAAGATCAAAATCAGAAGTTCTGTTTATATAGAATGGGTTTCATTAACATGTTTAAGTAAGCAAATGCCATTTTCTAGAAAAAGCATATTCCATAGATTAAATGGATCATACAATCTGTTGCATACCTCAAAGGTGACGTTTATAGTTTGGGAATTTGTACATGACATTGACTGCGTATTCTACAAGCACTTGTTATCAGCGAGCTTAGGCAGAACCTACATCTCAGAAACCTTACTTCTTCTCATTGAGCATTCTGTGACACAGGTTATATTTAAATTAGACCACTTCTCCATTTGTTTTTGTCTCCTGGGTTCTCTGTCTCTTTGGTTCCCGAGGTTACCAGAACATTAATGTTTGCTGAATGAATAGTGTGGAGGCGACATCTGACCTCTCCTGGCTTCCTTGGGGAGAAGGAAAACCCATCTCCACAACAGCCCAAAGACAAATGCCACAAGTCAAAGGTTAAACATGTCTCCACCCTCCATCCTTATCATCCTTATTTACTCTGTCTCTGGGATGGGGAACCTTTTTTCTGCCAACGGCCAGGGGCCATTTGGGTGATTATGACATCATTCTCCAGGCATTCAAGACTATCCATTTTAAAATTAGCCTGCTATATTTAGTCAAAATTTTCATTGATTCACCCCTAACTTGATGGTTTAGTCTGGAAGCTCAGCTGAGACTGTTTCACATTGGGTGCCCTGCTGGTATTTGCAATACTAATAATATAGCTTCCAGCATCACAGCAACACACAAGCCGCCATAGTACAGCAAAAGGCAAAATCATGAAGACTAGACAGGAATTAGCCACTGAAAACCCTAAGGATAACACAGAAACATTGTCACTTACTGGAAAATTAATAAATAGAAGGAGAATAATATTAGAGATGATGCACAAAAAAATTAAGCCCCTTAGGTCAGAGACACTTAAACCATGACTGAAGAAAAGCAATCTTTTTTTTTTTAGGCATCACTGCCCTGGTGGTGGGAGTAGGAGGCTCAGCCTTTGCTCCTGTGAGTGGGAATTGAACCTCCGTCCCAGTGAGACGCAGTCCCGCGCACAACCACTACGCCACCGGGGCTCAGCCCGAAAAGCAATCTTTTCAAAGCAGAGCCGATCACAATGACACCAGTGGAATAAAGCTTTCTTGAGTAAAACTCTCAGGATGGTCATTTGCTAATGGGGCACAACTAAAAGTTAATAATTGGACCTTAGGATGTACAAAGTATGAATCTAGGAAAATTAGATGTCATTTGAAATGAAATGGAACCACAAAGATTGATAGCCTAGGCATGAGTGAGTTGAAACAGACTGGAATTGGCCATTTTGTATCAGAAAATCATATGGTTTACTTATGGCAGGAAGGATATTATCAAGAATGGCATTGCCTTCATCATCAAATAAGACATTTCAAGAGCTATCTTGAAGTACAATGCTATCTTGATATGATAATATCTACCATTCATATGCTATTATTCAAATATATATACCAACCACTAAAGCTAGTGAAGGAATTGAAGAAGTCTACCAATGTCTTCAGTCTGGAACTGATGAAACATGTAATCAAGATGCATTGATAATTATTAACGATTGGAATGTAAAAGTCAGAAACAAAGACGAAGGAACAGTAATTGGAAAATACAGTCCTGGTGATAGAATCAAAGCTGGAGATTGCAAGACAGAATTTTGCAAGACTAACAACTTATTCATTGCAAATACCTTGTTTTCAACAGTATGATTGTGACTGTACAATTGCCTCACATGCATGTGAATAAGGAAGGCAATGGAAGAATTAATGCTTTTGAATTGTGGAATTGACAGAAAATATTGAAAGAACCGTGAACTGACAGAAGAACAAGCAGATCTGTCTCAGAAGAAGTACAACTAGAATGCACTTGGCAGGAAGGATGGAAAGCCTTTGTCTCAAACTTTGCACATGTTATCAAGAGAGACCAGTACCTGGAGAAGGACACCACGCTTGGTGAAGTGGAGGGGCAGCGAGAAAGAGGAAGGTGGTGGATGAGATGGATCGACAAGGGCTCAAACATCACAATAGTGAAGATGGCGCAGGATCAGGCAGGGTTTCAGTCTGCTGTACAAAGGGTCACAATGAATCGATGTAATTTGTCTGTATGTGCCATCATTTCAGGCTGCAGAATTTGGAAGGAGTCTGCAACTTCATCGTCGTAGGTTTTAGTGGTTGGTGTGCAAATTTGAATAATAGTCATATTCCCTGGTTTTCCTTAGAGGCATCTAACTATTCTATCACACATTCATTGCAATATGTAAATCTGCTTCACAGACCTCTGTAGAGTACTGAAAAGCAAAGAGGCTACTTTGAGAACAAAGGTGCACTCAAGCCGTGTTTTTTTTTTTCCCATTGGCTCATGTGCATGTAGAAGTCGAAAGACTGAAGAAGAATCGATGTAGTTGAACTGTGGTGCTGGAGAAGAATGTATCAAGAACCCCTGGTGGTAAAATGGTTAAGCTCTGTGCTGCTACGAGAGAAGAATGTATCATGGACTGCTAAAAGGACAAACCCATCTGTATTGGAAGAAATATGGCCAGAGTGCTCCTTAGAGACAAGGACGGAAAAACTCCGTCTTGCATGCTTTAGACATATTGTCAGGAAAGACCAGTCCTGGAGAAAGACATCAGGCTTTGTAAAGGAGAGGGGCAGGGGAAAAAAAGGAAGGCCCTCAAGGAGATGGATTGACACCGTGGCTGTACCTACCAAGGGGCTCAGGTATAGGAACAATTGTGAGGATGACTCGGGATGGTGCAGCGTTTTGTTCTGCTGTATAGAGTCCCTATGGTTTAGAACGGGTTTGATGGCACCCAACAGTGAGAACTGAGATTCCATTCCTCTTCAATTTGTCATTTGTGATTATTAGATTTTAAATGTGCAACATCAGTTCATTTTGTATCCGATAAATGTCTTTGTATGCTCCAAATAATGTTTAATGATTCCAGTTTTTCTACATGCAGACTTTCCATATTCTGATTATTAATGGTGGTCACGGCTGTTTCTTCTCATGTTGAGTCTTGTCACATCAGAAAATGAAGGCTCCAATAGGTTTGCTGTGTCCCATCACTTAGGTCAATTCTACTTTGAGAAGAAGGCAGCACTCCAAACATATTTTGAGTGTCTTTCAATCTGAAAGATGATCTTTGGGCACTATATCAGACAATGTTCTGCTACTTATAATACAGTTTTTGATGGCTAAGTTTTCAGACGCAGACCTCCTCTGCCTCTTCCTAGTCTATTTTTAGTCCGAAAACAGGCCTGAAACCTTTTCACCAAGGGTCATTCTGCTGGTTTTTAAAATGTCAAAGGCATAGCCTCCAGCACCATGCAAGTAACCACAGTATAAGAAACTACAGGCACATAGGACAAGCCTACAGCTCCTGGTATTCCCAGGGGGTCTTCTATCACAGTACTCCCCTTCTATGAGGAGATAAGCTAGAATTGTCATAGAAAAGAATAAGTCAAAAAATGATTTCTACAAAATCATAGAAATGTAGTCAACAAAACTATCAATATGTGAAGTTATTGTTTCACAACATGTCTTCCATCCTGCCTACACACTTCTGGAAATGATATGTCCATCTTTCTAAGAATTCCAAAGAATTCTAAGCTCTTTTATTCACATCACATCAAAGGGCATTTCTGATATCCCCAGGCGACTCATTGTGTTCCTTTGAAATGCTCTCTGAGTTATGAGAACAAAAGATGTTTAAAGGAGGAAGATCAGAGTTGTAGGTTGAATGGGATAAGGCTTCCCAATGAAATTCTCATAGGATACCCCATGCTACCCTCAAAAGAAGAGCAGGTAAATTATCATGAAGGAGAAAACTTCCTTGGTACAAATTTCCTGGACTTTTTCTCACTAATGTAATTGTTAATTTTCTTCAAATTTCCTCATATTAAGCTTCCAAGATTCTTTTAAGAAAAATCTATCAAAATTATTCCTTTGGTGCTTGCTTTGGCAGCACATATACAAAATTACTCCTTTGGACAAAGTGAGCATGAGGGACTAGGTACACCAATGGTGTGCCCCATAGAGGCACACCAATCCCTGAGGATGACATCCCTGCCCATGTAGAGAGGACTGTAAGGCCGACAACAGCTCAAGACATGATGTCCCCTTGCTGGAGCATACTGAGACAGAGCACAAAACTGGGGGCACATGATCAGGAGTGAGTCCCCCACTGTTGGGCGAATCAAGAAGGGAACAGAACAGATCAGCAATGGAAGCCATGTCAAGCCACAAATCCTCCGAGGAGACCCCAAAATACACCGCAGGATAAGATGGGAGGTTCCTAGAACCCCCCAGGGCCCATGAGGAGATAATCATAAAGGTAAGTAGATAGACCTGGAATTATGTATACTTTTCTGGTTTGGGGGTGTTTGTTTTGGGGTTTTTTTGGGGGGCTAATTATTATTTTTTTCTCTTTTTATTCAATCTTTTGTTTTCTTCTGATTTGTGTCCATTACTGTTGGTTTGCTTATTTAAGATAGGCATGGGAAGCAGGCATAAGAAGAAAGCAATGGAACTAAAGGTTACAGAGGGACTTCAGGGGTGGGGGTGGGGCAAAGGGAGCAGTGAGCAAACAATGCCATAGATGGGAACAACTAAAGAATTAATATCAACAATCAGAAGGACACAGAGATCCTGGTGGTGTTGGAGCAACAGCAATGTAGCTGAGAGGAATTACTAAGAGGCAGAAGAAGGGTGAACGTGAGGGTAGGGTGTGAAGGTAAAAAGAAAGAGAGAAAAGATCTAGGAAACAAAGCTATGGATTGAGGTGTAAACATAGGTGTGTTCTTATGTGAATTAATAAAAATAGAGGTATTGGTGTAGGTACATATATTTACAATGCAATGCACTGAGGCAGTGGACTGACTTTGGGCCTCTACTCCAACCCTTCCTCAATGCAAGAACACTTTATTCTAACAACCTGGTATTCTGTGATGCTCATCCTTCTGGCACAATCCCTGAAGACAAAATGGTGCAGAAGCAAATGTAGTGAAGAAAGCCGATGGTGCCTGGCTATCAAAAGGTATAACATCTGGGGTTTTAACAGCTTGAAGTTAAAGAAGCAGCCACATAGCAGAGAAGCAAAAAGCCCACATGGAAGAAGTTCACCAGTCTGTGCGGTCATGAGGTGTTGACGGAATCAGAAGACCCAAAACAAAAAACCCAAAACCCTATACTGTTGAGAATGAGGCGGGTCAGAGCAGAGACTCCAGACCCATCTGTAGCCAATGGGACTGCCCCTTACAGAAGAGTCACAAGAAATAAATAAGTCATCCAGAGCACAATATAACACTAATGAAACCCACAGTCGTTCTTGGCTCCTTGAGGCTTCCTCATCCCCCGCCACCATGTCCCTAATCCTGTCTTTCAGTCTGTCTAGACTGGAGCTCATGACACACAGAGTCCAGGTGAACTCTCAGGAACATAAATGCAAATATCAAGACCAGGAAGGTAGGGGAAGGGAGAAGAGGGAGGGGGAACTGATTGCAATGATCAACACCTAACCACCACCTCCCCCACCCCGCCCCCCAGGGAATGGACAACAAAAACATGGGAGAAGCGGTCAGTGTAAGATATAAAAATGACAATAATTTATAATTTATCAAGGGGCCATGAGGGCGGGAGGGGGCAGGAGAGGAAAAAAGAGTAGCTGAGACCAAAGTTGCAAAGAGAAAGTAAATGTTTAAAAAATAATGATGGCAACATCATTGTACAAATGTGCTTGAAACAATTAATGTATGGATTGTTATAAGAGCCCCCCTAACAAAATGATAAATGAAATAAAATGCCCTCAGCAGCATCAACAATAAAATTACTCCTGTGGGATTCCTCAGAAAAACAAAGCCAACTCACTGCCATTGAGTCAATTCCAACTCATACCAAGCTCTGGTGGTGTAATGGGTTTCTTGTTTGGCTGCTCACTGTAAGGTCAGCAGTTCAAAGCTACCAGCTACTCTGTGGGAGAAAGATGAGGCTTTCTATTCCTCTAAAGATTGAAGTCTCAGAAACCGCAGGAGCCGTTTTACTCTGTCTCATAGGTTGTTATGAGTCTGAATCTTCTGAGAAAGCAAACACTGTAACTTTCTGAACTGTTCTCTCTGCCTTGATTTGAACTGGCTTTGATCTTCTCTGGAAGTAACTGTTTTGATTAGACTTGTGTTTTGGAGGCAAGCCATTCTGAGACTATGGCAATTGCATTACTGAGCAAACTTATCCAAAGCCTTCCACTAATCGCAGATACCTGTGTAAACTTGTGTTGGTGGAAATAAACCCATGTGTGTGTGTGAACTGGAGGCCTGGAAGTAATACTTTTGGACTTCACCTTGTATGTCCAGGATTGGAATTGCTGAATCATATTTAAACACACACACACACACACACACACACCCTTAAAAAAAACTTTATGGTGAATCAGGTGAAGGTTTACAGTGCAAATAGCATTTTTATACTGAATAATTCAAACACATTCTCATTCAACTATGTTTTCTGTTTCCATTTTTCCTTTATTCCTTGTCCTCTGACTTTTGTTCTTGGATAAATGCTATTCATTTGACCTTAAATGAGTGGCTAATTATTCTAATGAGGAGGTGAGCTCCAGATGAGAAGGCTAAGGGCCATCCATATAGGGTGTTAAGGGACTCACCAGTCTTTAGCTCACCTATAAGCTTGATGTCTTTTGTGATTCTGTATCGTTTTCCATGTTTTCCCCACTTGAATCAGGACCTTTGAATGTAATCCTTTTCAGAGTAGTTAGTGTTGGTAGCCTGGCACCATCTGTCCTTCTCATGGTCATAGAGAATGAAGCTTAAGTGGTCCAATGGACTAATTTTTTAATAATATTATGGGGGCTCATGCAACTCTTATCACAATGCATACATACATGCATCCGTACATCAAGCATATTTGTACATTTGTTGCCTGGACTAATTGTTTTCATGTGTATCTTGATTTCTGTCACTTTTCTTAGCCACTTAGATGACTTCTGAGGAGCTTTTAAAACCTTCGTCATGGGGCTGCACCAGCGCAGGGTGGGCCCTGACAGCACCTAGTGTTAGTGCCTCCCCAGGTGGGTGGTCTCTCCACCTGGAGTCTGTAGCAAGCAGTGTCAGTTTCGTACCCAAATATGAAATTACGGAGGCGAGACAGAGGCAAAATGGTGAAGAGTGCAGAACTACAGATGAGAAAATCAAGAGCATGTGGTTGCTGGCTGGACACGGGAGCAGGCCGGGGAACTATGGGCAGTGGATACCGAGCTAATTCGCCTTCCAAGGACATCCTCAGCCGATAGAAGCTAAGTGGTCAAACTGCCTGCCCTCCATGCCCGCTCCACACCAGACATCAGAATTACAGCCCTGATGGTACAGGAAGGGGGGGGGGGGCGTGGGGAACAAAGGGAACGGGAAGCTGCTAGCATCGATGATGACTGCTTAACCCCACTAGAAGGGTGTGAACCATAGAATTGTCTGTGAATGGATATAGTGGATGGTGGCAAAAATAAATGAATGTTTTATTTAAAAAGCAACACTGGGGAGAAAAATACACAACAAAAGAAAAACAAACCCACCTCAGTCACTACCATTTAGATGAGGATATAAAACATAGATTCTGTGAACCAAGTTATAGCAATTAACCTTGGTGATCCAGAACACTATTCCCTATTCCCCCATGTCCAGAAACTCATTCCCTCAAGGCACTTGGTTATGCCTACAAAGCTTTCCTAACATTGTCCCCTGTATGTCCCACCACATTTTATGCACTGTTGATGAGACTGTAAAGTTACATCATTTCTTTGGAAGTTCTTTTGGGTAGTTTTCATTACTTTCTTTGTTTGTTTTCTTTTTTTAAGTAAGCACATATGTTTTTTTTTTTAATGTAACCATATGGTAAAGCCTTAATGCTGATATATTTACCTTTGTTAGTCCAGGTAGAGAAACAAATTCATAAACATGCATACATATCTAAGAAAGAGGTTTTTTTTTTAATTTTTTTGGGCATCACTGCTCTCCGGTGGTGGGAGTAGGAGGCCCAGCCCCACTGCTGGAACTGAACCTCCGTCCCAGTGGGCCGCAGTCCCGCGCACAACCACTACGCCACCGGGGCTCAGCCCGAAAGAGTTTTATATAAAGGGTAATTGTACATTAAGAAAACATCCCAGCCCAGTCCAGTTCAAGTCTATCAATCCAATATTAGCCCATATGACACCAATCTACAAAGTCCTCTTCAGATGCATGGAACACATACAATAATGCCAAATGCATAGCAATCACAAGCCAGTGAGTAGAAAGTCTTTGGGTCCAATGTTGTCAGCATCTCAGCGCTGGCAGGGGTCTCCACGTGGCTTCTCTAGGTGCAGGTTTCTGGCTGGATCAGGGTAGGTCTATGTGGCTTCTCCTCAGGGATGTCTCACAGGCAGCCAGCCTTGTCATTCGAGTGTCTCCAAGGAAGTGAACCAAGAGAGAGAGTGTCTCTGCCTCCAAGAAGGAATTGCCACATTTCCCAGAATTCTCAGGAGAAGGCTGTGCCTACGCAGAGGTCTCATTGGTTATTTCCAGCGTGACAGGCTGGACTCCACCCCTACACTCTTAATCCTCAAAATCACAACAGATTAGGTGGCAGCCACATTATCCAAGATAAATAAAAGCAGTTGCCTATGCAAAGACTTGTGTATGAATGTTCGTAGACACTTCATTTGTAATATTAAAAATTTAGAAGCAACCTAAATATCCATCCACAAAGACTGGATGAAAAAAATTTTGGCAAAAAATTGTGACATATCCACATCATGGAATACTATTCAGTAATTAAAATGAATGATTATTGGAATATACAACAGAGATAAATTTCAAAATAATTATGTGAATAAAAGTATTCCAGTCCATCCTTAAGAAAAAGTATAAACTATTTCATTCCATTTATATAAAATTCTAGAAAATGCAATCTATTGATTAGTAATAAAAAGCAGGTAAGGGGTTTCCTAGACATAGAAAATATTTAGGAAAATATGACAAGGAAGACTTACAAAAAAGGAGAAGAGTATTTACACCTCCACACAACCTCCCCCCCTCCCAACTCACTGTGAGTTAGTACACCCAGTAATGTTACTTGGGAAGGTTCTCTCTGATCACAGTGAATTTTTTCATAAAAGCAGTTTTGCTTGAACATCATTTTTTTGTGACGGCCAATTTAAAAGAACAACGTGCTGCTGTGAAATTTTGTTTCCTGATCAGGAAAAATGGCACAGAAACTGTTGTAATGTTGAACACAGGCCTAAGCCCCGGTGGCATAGTGGTTGTGCGCAGGACTGCAGCCCACTGGGTTGGAGGTTCAATTCCAGCTCCCAGGAGCAAAGGCTGGGCCCCTCCTCCCACCACCTGAGGGCAGTGATGCCTAAAATAAAAAAAAAATGTTGAACACAGCTGAAAAGGACAGTGCTATGAGGAAAAACTCAAGTGTAGGAGGGGTTTTCTTGTTTCCAAAAAGGTGAGCTGTCAGTTGATGACAAACCTCATTCTGGATGTCCATCAACTTCCCAAATGGACGACAATATTGACTCATAGTATGCTTGGAGTTTATGACATCAGATCGGACTGTTAATCCAAGCCTTCTATTTAGAGCTTCTGAAAAGATTGCATAGCAGTGAGTGACAAAAAGGCCTGGTTTTTGGCAGGCAGAGGACTGGTTCTGCCACCACGGCAACAAAGACACTGGCTGATGGAGCTATCTCAGTGTGCCAAAAAACAGCATGCCTCTGTGCCCCATGCACCTGATTCGCCTGACTACTCTTCATGCAACTCTTTTCTGTTTCTATGAATCAAGAGGGATATGAAAGGGTAGTGATGTAAAAGAGGTGAAGAAAAAAAATGAGGGAGGTGCTGTCAGCCATCCAAGTAGAGGAGTCTGAAAATGTTTCTAAGAATGGAATCACAGATTTGACAAATGTATTAAGAGTGATGCAGACTACTTTGAAGACTGTAAGGTTGTCTTGTAAAAACATTTAAACACATGCCCTGGTGGGTTGCTTTTTTTTTTTTTTCATTTTTGGGGGGGTACCTCCTTGTAGCCATTATTTTTACTGTGGTAATTGTTTCATGTTGTATATCTGCCAAAATTTACCAAGTTATACACTTTGACTATATACATTAAATAAAACTGTTTCAAAAATAATTTCATGAGGAATGAGATTTTTGCACATTTTCAAAACACCTTCACAAAAATATTTATAAATCACAAAGATGTGATCGTTATGGTTGCGTATTTCCTGTCTGGACCACAATTTGAAGTGGGCAATTTCATGTGGGTTGGTGTCTCTGTCCCCCAGAGCTGCAAGTTGGCTTGTTTATTTAATCTCTTACATATCCCTGAAGAGATCAAGTTAGACACACCCTCTGCTCATTTTGTCACTTGGATAAGACAGAGATGACTTGGTCTCAAATGGGATTACTACCACAGGCATAAACCAATCCTCCTAAAAATAAATAAACCCATTGCCACAGAGTTGATTCCAATTCAAAGTGAGCCTGAAGGACAAAGTAGAATTGCCCGTTAGGGTTTTCAAGGCTGTAGATATTTATGGGAGCTTTCTCTATGGGGCTAGAACCACAGAGTACTTACCCATTGTGCCATTAGACTGTCTAAAACAGACATAGACCTTTAGAATTACAACACATCATTTAGGAAGGACAATTCAATCTAACAGACATAACATGAAAGATGAACCCCTTAAATGGAAAGATTCTCAGAATACACAAGATTGCAACAATGGACTCAAGCATCCCGACCAGCAAGAAGATGCTTACTGGAATAGGCAATATTTTGCTCTGTTGTACAAATGGGGTCACCAAGAGTTAAAGCGGATTCAACTACACTTAATAATAATTTGCTTTTTAAAATGTCAATATTTGCCAGTTAAAGAGAGACTGAGGAAGTGTTCCTCGTTGAATAAAACTGGAAAGATAATGACAACTAAATTCAATGCTTGGTTCTGAAATGGATCTCATTGGTAAAAAGATAACCAGAGAATGGTTGGCTTGAAGGTAATCTGTGGATCAGATAATATTAGTGTTAATTTCCTGATTTCAGTTATTGCATTGAGCAGTAGGAGAATGTTCTAGCTTCTGGATAATCAACACAGATTTATTCTGGGATGATAGAGCACAGGGTCAACAATTTAGTCTCAATTGGTTCAAAGTGCAGAGTTCTTTTTTCTGTACTTTCAACTTTTCTGTTAGATTGAGATCGTTTTTATTCGCTTTATTGCCGTTTGGTTTAAAGTTTACACAGAAAATCCATTTCCCATTCAACAAAGTATACACATTTTGTGTTGTAACATTAGTTGCAATTCCTTTGATGTAGCAACATTCTTTCCACTTGCTAGGTTCATTTCCACTCATCCTTCTTTCCTGCCTCTTCCTGTCCTCTGAGCTTTGTAGACAAATGCGGTCCTTTTGGTTTCATATGGGATTCTGTCAACAAGTAGCGTTCACCTCAGAGGCTTCTCTGTTGTTTGACTGCTGGTTGCAGTTCCTATTTGAAGGGGATCTAAGGGTCATACTCTCAGGGGTTCCACCAGCCTTTATCAGACCAGTAGATCTGGTCTTTTTTATGATTTTGCATATTCTTCTATGGTTTTTCTCCCATTCTGTCCAGCACTTTCTGTGACCCAGATTCGAGTGCCAGTAGTGATAGCTGGGCACCATGTAGTTCTGGTTTCAGGGTAATGTAGGCTATGGGTCATGTGGTCCTGGAATCATGGTTTCCTCGAGCCTTTGATTTCCTAAGCTTAACTTTTCTCTGCATGGATGCTGGGGGTGCTATTTGCATCTCGGAAAACTGATCGCTAGCTTTTAAGACCCCAGATGCCACTCACTACAGTAGGATATAGAACATTATCTGGGTGAATTGTCTTACGCTAATTCACTTAGCTTTTCCCCTATGCTTGCTTTAAAACTTTCTTCTGTTTACACTTTCTTCTGGTGTTCACGATATCTGAGGCATAGCTTCATACAGATACAATAGCTGAGTCAAAGATAAGAATATTTTTACATGGGATAAATATTATTGAATTGCCTTTCGAAATGATTGTGCCAATTAACACCCTGACCAGCAACTGATGAAAGCATCTGTTTCCTCTTACTTGCTGTATGATGAAACACTTGTCCTTGACAATCTGTTATCTCATTTTAATTTACACGTCTCGAGTCACTAGTTTCTTTGAGAAAGGCTTTGTGCTCATGAGCAACTTGAATCTTTTTGGGGAGGCTGCATCTTTATATTCTTTGTCTAGTTCTTAAGCTATTAAGATTTTTCTTACTTTATTTATAAGTGCTTTTGGTGTGTTAAAAGAAGTCCTGGTGGCGTAGTGGTTCTGCGCTGGGCTGAGATCCACATGGTCGGCGGTGCAAAACCACGAGCAGCTCAGCAGGAGAAAGACTTTCGACTCCTGTAAATCGTGACGGTCGTGGAAACCCTCCAGACGCTTGCCAGGACTTAGCTCTGACTTGAGAACAGTGAGTTTGGTTTTTGGTTTACTATGTTAAGAAAACTGTTTCTTTAGAGCTTGGATTATAAAAACTTTCTATTGGGCTTGTCACCTTATTAGCTTGGTACCTTTTAACTTGCTCTCTGATGTCTTTAGAAGCCCTAGTGGTGCTATCGGGTAAGCATTGGACTGATAATTTCGGGGTTTGTTGGCTTTGCTCTTTTTTGGGGGGCATCACTGCCCTCTGGTGGGAGGCCCAACCTTGCTCCTGGAGAGCTGCTGCTGGATTTGAACTGCCAAGCCAGTGGGCTGCAGTCCCGCATTCAACCAGTACGCTACTGGGGCTCAGTCCCGTGGACTGCTAATTTCAAAGTTGTCCATTCAAACCAGGAGCTACTCCACAGGATAAAGTGGAGGCTATCTGTTCCTGCAAAGACTCACAGCCTTGGTAGGGTCACTATGAGTGAACTGACCCAACGGACAGATTGTGTGTGTGTGCGTATGTGTGTGTGTGCGCGCGTGTGTGTGTGTGTGTGTGTGAGAGAGAGAGAGAGACCCAGTAAGTTTTAAAATGTTTAAAACGTTTAGTTTCATGTATCAAATTTTCTCTTTTTAGTTTCTGAATTTATATCTTTGAAGAAAGATCTCCAATTCAAAATCATACATATGTATGTGAGAGCATATGTAATCTCCCCCTATTGGGTATTTTTTTTCTGTTTAATTTGTTTACTTTTGAATTACTTACGCACCCCACCTTTGGAGTGTTTATCGAACCCCTATTTTTTTTTGGTATAAGGAATCAAATATTTATTTGATAAGGAATCGGATGTTGTCGTTATTGGTAGATGCTGTCGATTTGATTCCAATTCATGGCGACCCCACATGCACAGAATGAAACATTGCCAGGCCTCCCCCATCTTTACAACTGTTCTTACATCTGAGCCCATTGTGGCAGCCACTGAATCATTCCGTCTTATCAAGAGTCACTCTCTTTTTGGACCTGTTTGTAAACTTCTTGTAAAAACTGGCCAGTTGACCTTCAGAGTTCATATGGAAACTCAAGGAACTAATAGTAGCTAAAATAATCATGAAAAAGAAAGACAATGCTGAAAGACTCACACCTCTCACTGTCAAAACTTAGCATAAAGCAACAGTATGAAGACAGCTTAGTACTGACATAGGTGTAGGTCAATAAAGCATGGAGAATTTAGAAATAAACCCTCAGAGTGACAGTAAATTGACTTTCAACAAAAGCAATAAAACAAACCAATGCACAGAAGTAGTATTTTTCAAATGACTCTGTGACAACTGGATATCCAAATGCAAAAGGCAGAATCTGAACCCCTATCTTACACTGTGTACCAGAATTAACCCAAAGTGGGTCATAGCTCTGTAGCTAAGCGCTAAAGCTATAAAACCCTCAGAAAAAAATATAGGAGTAAATTGTCAGAATATCAAACTTGGCAATGATTTCTTCACTATGACACCACATCAACAAGTAACAAAAGAAAAAGATAAATTGGAAACCATTAAAATTGAATTTGTGTGTTACAGAACACAGAAAAGCAAAACAACGCAAAAAAGTAAGAAAAATATTGTGATGAAATATTTGCAAATCATATAACTGATAAGAGATTTGTATCTAGAAAATAAATATAAATAACTTTTGGGGGGGGCATCACTGCCCTCCGGTGGTGGGAGTAGAAGGCCCAGTCTTTGCTCCTGTGGAGCCACTGCTGGAATTGAACCTACATCCCAGTGGGCTGCAGTCCCGCGCACAAGCACTATCCCACCGGGGCTCAGCCCAACTTTTATAACTCAATAATTAAAAATCATATAACTTAATTTTTAAATTCAAATCAACATTTCTGTAAAGAAATATGCCATTTAAACCCACAGGCACTCTTTGAGAGAAAGATGGGGTTGTCTGTTCCAGTAAACAGTTACAGTCTCAGAAACTCACAGGGGCAATTCTGCCCTGTTCTTCAGGGTCAAAATGCATTAATGAGGACTAAGGTGGACCTGACTCAAGCCATGGTATTATCCATTGCTCATATTCATGTGAAAATTGGATGGTGAATAGAAAGATCAAAGAAGAATCAATGAATCTGAATTGTGGCACTGGAGAAAAATATTGAAAACACCATGGACCCTAAGGACAAACTGATTCATCTTAGAAGTACAGCCAGCGTGCTCCTTAGAGACAAGCATGGCAAGACTTTGTCTTATGTACTTGGGCCATGTTGTTCAGAGAAACCAGACCTTGGAGAAGAACATCATGTTTTGTAAAGTCAAAGGGCAGTGAAAAAGAGGAAGGCCCTCAAGAAGCTGGATGGACACAGTGACTGCACCAAGGGGCTCAGACATAGGAGAAATGTGCAGTGTTTTGTGTTATAGAGTCAATATGGATTGGAATCTACTCAATCTCACACAACAGCAACATGTGGGACTGTCATGAGTTGGGGGCTAATTTGGTGGAGGCTAATATCAAGTAGGCTAGGTGAGGTTGAGAGCATGGGGGTGCTACCTAAAGGATATAAAGTTTTTTGTGTTTTGTTTGTTTGTTTTTGTGGGCATCACTGCCCTCTGGTGGGAGTTGGAGGCCCCCCCTTGCTCCTGGAGCGCTGCTGCTGGATTTGAACTGCCAGCCTAGTGGGCTGCAATTCCGTGCACAACCACTATGCCACCGGGGCTCAGCCCAGGATATAAAGCTTTTTGGTGGAAGGGTAATGAAAATTTTCTAATATTTATGGTGGTGATATGACATTCAACTCTGTGAATACAGTGAATCATTAAGATATATGTGTTAATCACATTCTAATAAAGATATTAGCCCAAATATGGTAGTATCATCTGGTTCAACCTCTTGTTTTCCAATAGCTTAAATCGCATTTGCATAGTATGGTCTGAAGGTTTGATAGACTATGAAACTGGAGAGAGAAGAAAAATTCAGAGATTAGGTAGTTGAACAGAGGTAATCAGTGGGAGTACTGGAGGCTTGTTTGTTGGTTTATGGTAGGAAACACTTAGGCTTCTTTAAAAGAGGAGTAGGAGTAGAGAGAAATAGCAGCACTGTGGGAAGTGTTGAGGAAACAGGAACAAGAAGGATGAGCTTGTAAGCTTTGGGGGAGGATTCTTAAAAGGAGCTTGAGCCTTCTCCCCACAAGGCCCTGAGGAAGAAGGAAAGGATGGGTTCAGGCACTCATTAGTTGATGTTGCAAAGGAAATTTTTCTTTTCTTTCTTTCTTTTTCGGAAAATGTTCTTCTTGGTCTCAATCGTCTTAACATAAAAATCACATAAACATAGGAGACTTGGTGGGAGTGTATGTGTACCGAGAAGGGAACATTAAAAACGATTATAAAGGGCGGGAGGGTGGGTGGTGGTGTGGGGACTTGGGTGGGATAGAGAAGCATTTAAGGTCCAGCTGTCAGCAGAAGAATGAATTCTGGAGAGGTAGCAAGCAGAGGCCCCTACGGTGTTTCCTAGCAGCCTTGTTTGGGAATGATCTCCTTCTGAGTCACCTCTGCTCCAGGCCAAACAACTCCAGTTCATAAAATTATTACTCATAAATTTTGGCTGTAAGCCTTCCTCTCTTCTGGATAGTCTTCTTTGAACTTGTTGCCATTTGGTAACTTTCCTCCCAGGACTGAATGTTCTTCGTTGGGAAGGCTGACCCAATCAAGTCTGCCTCCTGGTTCGGGACCTTAGGCTTTCATTAATTCTGCCTGGCATATCCTGAACACATGCATCAGCCTCATGGCATTGGGTTAATTTCTTCAAAAGCAGAATAAAATTGATCTAATAATCACCCCTAGCTCCTTGCTAGCCCAGGAGGAAGAGCCCAGGATTGGTTAAACCAAACAACAAACAAACTCACGGCCACTGAGTCAATGTTGGCTTACAGAGACCCCCTGTGGGTTTTCTGAGACGCTAACTGTGTACGGGAGTAGAAAATCCAGTCTTTCTCCTGTGCAGTTGCTGGTTTCAAACTGCTGGTGATGCGGATTGCAGTCCAACTGGTGACCACCACACCACGAGGGGTCTGCAGTTGGTTAAGGAAGTTAAAAATTATGTTTAGGGCCAGGAAATAAAATCCCTTTGGCAACACAGTCCTTGTTTAGCAAATTGCCTTGCCCTGAAGATTAAATTCAGAACAAAGTAGACATAAGCATAATATATTTTAAAGTATTGTTTATTTTCTCCCCTTTCTCTTTTTTCCTTCTCTCTCTCCTTGGCCTCTCTGTAAATTTTAGAATCTGTTTTTTGGGATTTTGTGTGTGTGTGTGTGTGTGTGTGTGTGAAAACCATTTTTCTTGATGTTTCCTATTAGAATATTGGTCTCATACAGTATCTCTCTCTATGAGATTGACTAATTTTGCAAAACATAATAAATGCCTTTCAAACCCATCCAGTTCTGATAATTTCATCACTGTTTTTTAGAAATGCATACTTTTACTATATGTATGCACCAGAATTGAATTATCCATTCCTCCAAAGGTGGCATTTTCATTATTTTTTATCATTTTACTATTGTGGATATATACATCCATGTTTATATATATACATATTCATGTTTTGTTCTTTATTTCTTTGGAGTATAAATGGAATAGAGAGATTGGTAGGCAATGTGGTACTGCTACATATTGCTCTCCATAGTGGATGTACACTTCTGCAATACCACTGGCAGTACATGAGGGTTTGTGTTAGTCCAGGTAAACTAGAGAAACAAATTCATAAACACGCATATGAATATAAGGGAAAGGTTCATATACAAGAGGAATGGAACATTGAGAACACATCCCAATCCAGTCCAGTTCAAAGTCATAAGTCCAATATTAGCCTATATGTCCGATACCTAAGTTGATAATGTCTCCTTCCGACTCACGAAGTCACAGGCCAGTGGTTGCAGAGTCCTGGGTATGGCAGGGTCCCCTCATGGCTCCTCATTTCCAGGGCTCAGGGTCCATCAGCAGTATCCATTGATGACAGAAGCATCTCAGCACTGGCAGGAGTTTCCCTGTGGCTTTTCCGCCTGCAGAGATCTGGTTCCATTAGGATAAGGCTGTGTGACTTGTCCTCTGGCTCTTCCGGTTCCTCAGATGCTGCCATCTTGTCTTGTCAGTCCTGCGACTCCCAACAACTGAGAAAAATGATCTCTCATCTCCACGAGGAAAATACTGCGAGATTTCCCAGAATTCTCAGGAGAAAGCCATGCCCACACAGAGACCTCATTGGCTACTCAATGGCTATCTCCAGATTGACAGGTTAGACTCCACCCCTATATCTCTATCATGAAATCGACATAGGTACTTCACCACCACAGGGTTTCAATCTCTCCACTTCCTCTCTAGCATTTTTCCTTTTCTGTTTCCCTTGTTTTTAATTTTGCTATCAGTGGTAATGTAAGATGGTTTCTCTCGGGTGTTTTAAGTTGGATTTCTCCCCTTTTTTTTGGGGGGGGGGGGCACCTCACTGCCCTCTGGTGGTGGGAGTAGGACTGCTGGATTTGAACCTCCAACCCAGTGGGCCACAGTCCTGCGCACAACCACTATGCCACCGGGGCTCAGCCCGGATTTCTCTTATAGCTAGTGATTGCAAGCATTTCTTCATATGATTGCTGACTGCTTGGATGTTCTATTTGGTGATTGTCTATCCATATTTCCCACCCATTTTAATTGGGTTATTCTTGTTTCATTATTAAAACATTGCAGTTTCCTATAGCCTTTAGAGATTAATAATTATTTGCTATGTCATTGCCAATTCCCCCACCCCCACCCCAATCTGTAGGTTCTTTGTTTACTCCTTTGAGGAAGCCTTTTGATATGCATAAATATATTTTAGGAGGCTCTAAGCTTCTATGTTATCTTCCTTACTGTAGGTGGTTTTCATTATGCTTGATAATGCCTTTATACCTTATATGAGGGTCCTTAAATTTAAATTTGTCTCTATTCATTCCCTTGATGATCTCTAGAGTTCCAGGGCTTATATTTAAATCTTTAAAGCATTGTGAGCTTGTTTTTATCTATCATGTGAAGTGTGAGTTCTGTTTTGTTCTTTTGCAGTTGGAGATCCAATTTTTTCAATCCCCTTTGTTGAAAAGGCTCTCTTTTTCATTTAGCGTTTTTTTACTCCTTTATCACAAGTGCTTGCTTTTCTTTCTGGGTTCGCTTTCTGGTTCATCGATCTACATAGCTATCACTGTAGCAATCCCAAGCTATTGTATCGGCAGCAGTTTGAAGACAAAAGTGGCTTCTCAAGAGAAAGATGATAAGTAAAGGGTCTTCTGCTGTCTGGTTAGATTAATTCCCAACTATTTAATCTTGGGGGTGGTTCTTGTAAATGGTATCGGTTTAAAATTTCCTATTTAGTATTCTGTTGCTTGATATATAGAAATGCAATGGATTTTTGTATGTGTGTCTTATACGCTGCCACATTGTCATTTTTTCCCATTAGTTTCAGCCATTTTCTTATAGAGTTTCTGGGATTTTCGCGCTATAAAATCATATAGTCTACTGATGCCCCCCCCAAAAAAAACAAAAACAAACAAAAATCATATAGTCTGCAAACAGAGTTTTCTTTCTTCCTTGCCAATTTGGATGCTGTGATTTTTTTTTTCATTCTAAAAGGTCTATGACTTTCTTCAATAAGAGTGATGATATGGATATGGTTCCATTTGGAGGAGGGCTGCTTTCTGTTTCTCATCATTTAGCAAAATGGCTTCACATACATGGCCTTTATTATTTTGAGGACTTTCCCTTCTATTGCTATTTTATTGTGTTCCTATTTTTAAAAGTGGATATTAGATTTTGTCAAATGTATTTCTGCATCTTATCGATATAATCTCTTCTTTTGTTTTCTTTCTATGGTGGATTGCATTGATTGTTTTTCTAATATTGAACATTCTTATACATTCCTGATGTAAATCACTGTTGGTCATGATGTAGTATTTTCTTTTTACCTCTTGTTGACTTCTATTAGTAGGTAGTAGAGATTTTATTGAAAATTTTTGCATCTCTGCTCCTGAAGGGTGTGACCTTTTGTATGAGAATGTGGGACTCTGGAAACTCCCTCTCTCTTTGCCACTTCACCTTCCTCCTCTAGGATTTTTCTAGGACTCTGTGTCTACCTACCACCAGGTGGAGGCTACATGTGGGATCCCAGGCCCTGATAGCAGTTGGGACTCTGACATGTTCCCACAGATCTTGGATCCATGCAACTCTGCACCCACTTGCTTACCTCCTATCTTCCTGCTTCATCTTTTAGCATCAGCTTCATGAGTCTGTAGAGAACTCTGGCTAGCATTGGACCTATGGACCTGAGTTGGACTAGAATGGAGTGCCTTCTTGATACAAAGTTGGGGGGTTTTTTGGTCCATAGATGAATGTCAAAGGATTTATTTTTCTAGACAACCTGAATAGCACAGAGGCTGTCATGGATCAAGGGCCCCTGATGCCTCTGTTGGGTAAAGGTCAAACTATTAACTGCAAGATTTGTGCCTCAAACCCACCAGCCATTCTGAAGAATGTAAGACTTTTTGCTCCCATAAAGGTTTATAGCTTGAAAATGTAAAGGGCCAGTGCTAGTTTGTCCTGTAAGGTCACTCTGTATTGGAATTGACTCAATGTATAGGAGTTTGGCCATGGATTGAACTGTGCCTCCCATCCCCCAAAATGTGTCAATTTGAGTAGGCCATGATTTCAATTGCTTGGTAGTTGTGTGATTATGTCACTTGGTAGTTATGTAATAAGGTCATCGTCACCCATAATGTGATCTGATGTGACAATCCAAAAAGTTATAAGCAGAGTAGGATGCAACAACTTTACGAAGGTCACAGCCCCGAACCAATGTAAGAGGAATTCTCTGGGATGTGGTCTGCATCACCTTTTAACTGAAAAGAACTAAAAGGAGCTAGAAGTGAACAGGGGAAGGGGAGGTTACTACCACTAAGAAAGAAGAGTCGGGAATAGAGTCCTTGTGCTAAGAACCTGATGGACCCAGGGAAAGACTGATGCCAAGACAAGACCTTCCTTGTCTTCTTTAAGAACTGACACAGAGAAAGCCTTCTCTTAGAGCTGACTTCCTTAATTGAGGCATCTAACTTCCTAAATGGTGAAAGAATAAATTTCTGTTTGTTAAAGTCATTCACTAGTGCTTTTTTGTCTCAGCAGTACTAGCTGGCTAAGACAGGGAAGGATTGTATGGGTAAAATATTGAATGATAACAAAAGCATCAAAAGAAGATGGAAGGGATACACACAGTCACTGTACCAAAAGTGTGGGTCAATATTTAATCATTTCAGGTGGTGGTATATGATCAAGAACTGATGGTAGTGAAGGAAGAAATGTAAGCTTTCACTCAAGGTATTAGTGAAAAACAGGGGTCCAGAAATTGTCAGAATTCCACTCGAGGTGTTTCAGCAAATGAAATAAATGTTGAAAATGATTACCCATCTGTGCCAAGAAATTTAGAAGACAGTTTCTTGGCCAACTAACTGGAAGAGATCCCTGTTTGTGCCAACTCCAAAGAAATGTAATAGAATGTTGCAAAAATTATCAAACAGTATTAAAAATATCAAGTGTAAGTACATTTTTGCTGAAAATAATTAAAAATGGCTACAGTAGTGCATTGATAAGGAACTGACAAAAAATTCAGATTCAGAAGAGAACATGGAATGAGGAGTATCATTGCTGATATCACATGTACTATGGCTCAAAACAGAGCATGTCCAAAGGTGTTGACTTGTAGTATACTGACTATGCAAAAGCAGTTAGTCAACTGTGGATTACAACATATTATGGATAATATTGAGAAGAATGAGAATTCCAGAACACTTGACTGTGCACATGTGGAACATGTACATAGACCAAGAAGGGGGTTCTGCATGGCTGAACGTCAGGAAAGACTGTGTTCTTTCACCATATTCATTCAATTGTTATGCTGGGAAAACTGTCTGAGAAGATTGACCACATGAAGAAGAGCATGGCTTCAGGATCGGAAGAAGACTCATTACCAACCTGTGATATGCAGATAGCACAGTCTTGCTCTTGAAATTGTAGAGAACTTGAAACACTTACTGATGAAGATCAAAGACTAAAACCTCCTGTATGCATTATAACTCAATGTATAGAAAACAAAAATCAAGGGCTACCTCTGGGTTAAGGTTCAGAACCCTGATTGACAGTGACTTGCTAAGTAAGAACTCTGGAGGTGTAGTGGTTATCCATCAGGCTGCAATCTGAAAGCACCAGCAGCTTCTTTGGAAAAGGCAGGGTATTCTTATTCCCATAAACAGGTATAGTCTCAGAAACGCACAAGGGCAGTTCTACGCTGTCCTATCAGGTCGCTATGAATTGACATCAACTGGATGGCAGTAAGTTTGACTTTTTGGTTTTAGTCTTTAAAAAAGGAGACTGTACTGATAAGGGTTGTGGCAGTCATGTGCTTATGTTAATTTTATGATTGAAATGTAGGGGTGGAGTCGAGCCTGTTAATCTGGAGATAGCCTTTGAGTAGCCAATGAGGCCTCTATGTGGGCAAGGCTTTCTCCAGAGACTTTTGGGAAATCTCGTTATATTTCCCTCGTGAAGATGAGAAGCTATCTTCCCCAGTGGTTGGGAGTTAGTCTCAGAGATGATGACTCACGGACAAGACAAGCTGGCAGCGTTTGAGAAGCTGGAGGAGCAGGCAGAGAGACCACACGGCTTTGCCCTGATGGAGCCAGACCTCTGAAGCTGGGGCGGCCAGATGAAGACCTCTTCCAGCAATGAGTTGCTTCTGCTGTTGATGGACCCTGAGCCCTGGAGGGGAGGTGCCCTGCCAGCACCAGGATTCTGCACTCACTGACCTGTGACTTCATGAGTTGGAAGAAGACTTTATAGACTGATTTCGGGCATATGGGTTAATATCGGACTTATGACTTTGGACTAGACTGGGCTGGGATGCTTTCTCCATGTGTATATAAACCCTTTCCTTACATCGATATGTGTGTCCTTGAATTTGTTCCTCTAGTCTACCCAGACTAACACATGGGTGCTAGACTGAGATGAGCACCAGTGAAACTTATATAAAAAACAATTTTTCTCGGGGCTGAGCCCCGGTGGCATAGTGGTTGTGCGCAGGACTGCGGCCCACTGGGATGGAGGTTCAATTCCGGCTCCCAGGAGCAAAGGCTGGGCCTCCTACTCCCACCACCAGGGCAGTGATGCCTAAAAAAAAAAACAAAAAACAATTTTTCTCAAGAAATGGGTCACATAGTTTTAAAGGCTGGCAAGAAACCAAGTTTGGAGGTCAGATGTCAGGCTAGTGGGTTCTCTCGACTTAAGTAGCTGCAGCGGTTCAGAAGCCAAAATATGTTTGTTGACTCCCAGGCTCAGGAAACTGACAAATCCAAGATTTGATGGTTCACAGGCCCAACTTATCCAAGCTAGATGTCAAGATGCTGCCTCAAGTTCAAAGAACTGGAGATGAGATGATGGTGAAGCAGATGTGGGATCCAGATTGAGCAAAAAGTCTGAGCTTTGCCAGAATGGCCATATAGATTGGATGCAGGTCACACTCCCAGCGCAATTCTCTTCCAACCAGTTGGCTGCTCATGAGAGATCTCATCACGGAAGTAATTATATTATATCAGACCTCATTATGGGAAATGATTACATCATGACATAACTGTCAAACCACTGAGAATCATGCCTCAGCCAAGGGGATATATAACCTTAACCATCACAGTGAGTAATTAAAAATAATTTTCTAAAAATATCTTCCACTAAAAGAGAGCGAGAATAGAAACTGAGCAGCTGCAAGTGAAAGTCTCTGTAGAGCACCATTTGTGTTGATTTTTTCTCTTTTATTTATTTATTTTAAAAATTATTTTATTGGGAACTCATATGACTCATCACAAGCCATCCATCCATCCACTGTGTCAAGTACATTTGTACATTTGTTGCCATCATCATTCTCAAAACATTTGCTTTCTACTTGAGCTCTTGGTATCAGCTCCTTATTTTTTCTCCTTCCCCACCACCCCTTTCTCATGAACCCTTGATAATTTATGTATTACTATAATTTTGTCATGTCTTACACTGTCAAATGTCTCCTTTCACACACTTTTCTGTTCTCTGTCCCCCAGGGAGGGGATTATATGTAGATCCTTGTAATCCGTTCCCCCTTTCTACCCCACCTTCTCTTCACACTCCCAGTATTGCCACTGTCACCTGAGGGGTCATCTACTCTGGATTCCCTGTGTTTCCAGTTCCTATCTATGCCAGTGTACATCCTTCTGTCTAGCTGGATTTGGAAAGTAGAATTGGGACCATGATAATTAGGGGGAGGAAGCATTTAAGAATTAGAGAAAAGTTGTCTGTTTCATTGTTGCTATACTGTACCCTGAATGGCTCTCCTCCTCTCCATGATTCTTCTGTAAAGAGATGTCGTTGCCTTCAGATGAGCTTTGGGTCCCCACCTCACACTCCCCCTTATTTACAATGATATGATTTTTTGTTCTTTGAAGCCTCATACCTGATCCCATTCTCATGTTCATACAGGCTGGTATGCTTCTTCCATGTGAACTTTATTGCTTCTCATGTAGATGGTCACCTGTTTATCTTCAAGTCTTTAAGAACCCAGATGCTGTATCTTTTGATAGCTGGGCACCATTAGCTTTCTTCACTATATTTGCTTATGCACCTGCTTTGTCTTCAGTGATCGTGTTGGGGAGGTGAGCATCATGGAATGCCGGTTTAACAGAACAAAGTGTTCTTGCATTGAGGGAATACTTGAATAGAGGCCCAATGTCTGTCTGCTACCTTAATACTAAACCTATAAATATATGCACATAGATCTATTTTCCCCATCATCATATATAAATATATTTGCATATGTACATGCCTATATTTAGTCCTCTATAAATGCCTATTTCTTCTCTCTATTTCCTTTTGCTTTTACCTTATCCCACTCTCATGCTTAGCCTTCATTTGGGTTTCAGAAATTCTTCTCAGTTACATTGCCCTGTATCAAGTCCTACCAGTCCTTTTATACCGTTCTTGCCACTGATTTTGTATCACTCATTATTCCCTTGTCCCTGAGCTTGTTATGTGGTAGTTTTTTTTTTAACCTCTGCTTATATAAGATAAGGTTTCCATAATTGCACCATTCTTCCCTCCTGGCACCGCCCCATACCAGAGGCAGAATCCTGGATGAAATCTGGGTAAATCATTACTCCAAGAACCAACAATCTTCATCTGTCTAGATTTATTTCAAACATCCAAGAAACTCTAGACCAGTAGTACTCAACCTTCTTAATGCCATGACCCTTTAATACAGTTCCTCATGTTGTGGTGACCCCCACCCATAAAATTATTTTCACTGCAATTCATAACTGTAATTTTGCTACTGTTATGAATTGGGCAATCTGTGTGAAAGGCTCGCTCGACCTCAAAGGGGTCACGACTTATAGGTTGAGAACCGCTGTTCGAGGCAGTCCCTGGAAATTTCACTTTGACAAAAAAGATAGGAGATATGTGTTCAATGTTATAAAGGACATTCATATAGGTGGACCTACTCCCACCACCTGAGGGCAGTGATGCCTAAAAAAAAAAAAAAATTAATTAATTAATTAAAAAGAATATTGGTGGAAAGACTGCATGTCTTCAGGAAAGGTGTATCTTTTTCTTCCCTTTTTCATGGAAGATATTTTAAAATATATTTTATTTACCTAACCAAATATAGCCTTCAAGTGAATAGATTTCTCTTTAGTTGTCTAACCTAGCAGACCTAATTGCAGATGCTGAGAAAGAAGAATTTTAAATTAAGAGGTATTACTCTGGTGGCATGGAAGTTAAATGCTCATCTAATAACTAAAAGATAATCTGCTTCCTTAAAGATTACAGTCTTCAAAACCCAATAGGGTAGTTCTATTTTATTTTATAATGTCTAAATGAGTTGTAATGAACTACAACAAATTAATTGACCCTCTAAATTGTCCTTACACAATCAAAGGGCAGGGTGAAGGGTTTGCTGCTGTATAAATAAACCCAGTTTTTCCATGATTGCCACTGTGCCATCTTGGGTGCCCCCCTTTATGTCACTGACTTTTGGTTTAATTTTCTTTAATTTGGAGATTCAGTAAAACAGTAGGTATGAACCATTTTTTTTTTGTGGGCATCACTGCCTCTGGTGGTTGTGAGTGCTACCCAGTGCTGCTCCTGAGAGCCTCCGCTGGACTTGAACCGCCAAGCCCACGGGCCGCAGTCCCACATTCAACCACTTACGCCACCAGGGCTCAGCCCTGGTATGAACCAATTTGAGCAATGTTTTTGATTTTCATGTATAAAAATAAGTAAGAAATATTACTACAAATCACAATACTCTTTACAGTCCCCCACCCCTTGTTGAACAGCATCTATCACCATTCAATAGACTTAATCATTTTGTTAACAAAAATGTAAATTCTATACAGGCGGGGCGGGGGGGGGGGTTGCCTATTTACAATGGTATTCCCAGCAGCTAGCACAGTATTGGCACATAAGAGCTAAATAAAGATATGTTTAATACATGAATACCTATTCCTAAATTACAGACCTGTAAAGTGCCTGTGTCATTGTTCAGAAAGTATTGGATTGCTATCTGCAAAGTTAGCATTTCAAACCTACCAACTGCTCCACAGGAGAAAGCTGAAACCATCTGCTCCTGCAAAGATTTGCAGCATCAGGAAACCTGGCGGTGGTTTGTTTTTGTTTTGTTTTCTTTGGGGCAGGGGATGTGGTCCCGCAGGCCAACAGTCCTTGAAGTCTGAGAAGGATTTCTTGCCAGCATGCATTTTTTAGCCTCCAGACCAAGTGTTTTTTAATCGTTTGTCCTTACTTCACATCCACACCAGACATCCTCAGGAAGCAAGGTCCTGCCTCCAGTCTCAAATTCTGTTCACTAGCTTCAAGGCTAGCAGAGGACTCTTTTTAATGCATTGGATTGAGTCATGCTGTGGCATAGCGGATTACACCTTGAGTTGATACCTACAAGATCAGTAGCTCAAAACTGCCAGCTGCCCCACCCAAGTAAGATGAGGCTTTCTACTCACACAAAGATGGAAAGTCCTGGAAACCTAAAGAGACAGATTTCTTCTGTCCCACAGACTTGCGGTGAGTTGTAATTGACTCGATGACAGTGAGTTTGTTTGGAGTTCTTCTCTGGACGACCCTAAGTCACCTCTAATTGACTATGATCTGTAAGATTCAGTTAATGCCATCTGTCTGACCAAGTCAGCTTCCCAGATTCTATGTTTATATGAATTAGGATGTCTCTGGTTATTTTTTTATCAGTAGATATAAACTGAATTATATCAGTAGATATATCAGTAGATATATAATGAATTCAAGGAATATAGAAATTCATTGAGTGGGAGAGGAAGTAGAATTAGAACGAATGGTGAGGATGTACATACAATTCTTTTAAAAAGCAATTTGACCATGGAATATTATATTAAGAAAGCGATTGAATATTATATTAAGAAAACTACTGAAAGAAGGAAGAAAGAAACCAAACAACCTATAGTTTCCATAGATGCAGGAGGAAGACTATTTGCTTTGGGGGCATTGAGTTTGTGCTCCTAGTAGTGGGATCATTTGGAAAATGAAAACAGTTATGATTGCATAACACAAAGAGTATGATCTATGGCACTGAATTAATTATGCATGTAAGCATTGTTGAATTGGAGAATGTTTTTTTTTTGGTTTGTGTATACTTTGGCCATGATTTACAAAATAATTACATGAATCAAACTTTCTAAAACTTTCATTGAGGGCTGAGGCCTGGTGGCGTAGTGGTTGTGTGCAGGACTGCGGCCCACTGCGTTGGCGGTTCAAATCCAGCAGCAGCTCTCCAGAAGCAAGGCTGGGACTCCTATTCCCACCAGAAGGCAGTGATTCCCCCCCCCCCAAGAAAAAACAATGAAACTGTCATTGAATCCCCCAAAGAGTCCAAGTAGTAAGTAAACATTCAGTCTGATTTAACCCAGTGGATTCTACTCCACTTGCTTTTGTTCTCTCGGTCCTACAGAATAAAACAGTTGACTTCGTTCATTGGCTGGTAGAGACAGAGCAACTGCAGTTCTGGTTTCATTGCTTTGCTCCACATTGCCCAGGAAAAGTGAAAACAGGCATCAAAAGGTTCTCTCTTAAGCACCACAAATCCCTGGCTAACTTCTCTTTGGGTCTCCCTGGATTGAATTGGGCCATTGCTCATTCTTAAATCACTCCTGTCTCTAAGAGAATGACCTAACCCCTCCTACCTCTATGATCGACCTAACTCCATTTCTGAATCAATTAAAGGCATGGCGGTTGATTGGTTTTAGCAATCAATCCTTACTTCCATAATCTTCTGGAGAGGAAGGTTTGTACTTCAACTGTCTCCAGAATGGCAGAGGACATGGAAGGGATGTGAGGCGATAATCCATACTGCCTTTACATTGACCTCCTAGTATCTTTTACTTGCACAAATACTTATTACAATTGTAATCCTTAAAGCAATGTGAGTAAGTAAATACGAAATTGGAACAGAATGTTAAGGCATGGTCCCTTACCCTTTATTATAATCATTGTTATAACTAGAGCCTAGGGTGACAGGGTCAGAGAGAATTTCTAAAAATGAGACTAAGTCAAATTGTAAAAGATCTGGAATGACAAAAGAAAGAGGTTTTACTTCATCCACTAGTCATTCAAGCATTCATATAATTCATTGATTTCCTACCTAGCCTACAGGTAGTATCCTAGGAGGTGGGGATGTTAGTGAAACTAGGCAGATATGATCCCTGATATCAAGGACAGTGTGAGAGCAATAGTATTTGAGCAAATACTTTTGCAGTGGCTAATTAATTAGACACTACCTCTTCAGTATCTAAGACCACTGCCCATGACAGAATTTTTCAGAGATTGTCTCTTTTTTTCTGGGGTGCAAAGGTTCCTTGATGTGGTGGATTTAATGCAGACAGGTCTCAGAGGGCTGCTCTAAGAGCATGTATTCATTTATATAAACCTCCAACAGTTCTGTGAAGTGAGCACTAAGACTGTACTCATTTTTCAGAAAGGATCGAGGATGCAAAGTTACTAAGTGATAGAGCTGAGATATTAACCCATTTAGTCCCAATCCAGAATGCAGACTCTAAACTACCATAGCATGCACTGCCTCCCACGTGAGTCCTGTCATTGTCCCCATTTTACAGTTGAGAAGACAGGCTCAGAGTTGCTAGGGATTTTCCCAAAGGCCACAGAGCTCAGAGGTCGGATTTGGCTACAGGGAGAGAGAAGGAGTAAGCTTGAGATCCCGACTCCATCCCACTCCAGCTGAGGTCTCTATGAGGACACTTACCATGAATTCTTTCCCCATCTTTGTGAATTCATTAGTAGCAACGTACCTCAAGAACACAAAGGTGAATAAAGTTGATGGTGCCCACCTATCAAAAGATATAGCATCTGGGGTCTTAAAGGCTTGAAGTCAAACAAGCAGCCATCTAGCAGGGAAGCAAATAAACTCACACGGAGAAGCACACCAGCCTGTATGATCATGAGGTGTTGATGGGATCAGGTATCAAAGACCCAGAACAAAAAAATCATATCAATGTAATGAGGGGGAGTGAGGAGGGGAAACCCAAAGCCTATCTGTAGACAATTGGACATCCCCTTACAGATGGATCACAAGGAAAAGATGAGTGAGTCAGGGTGCAGTATAGCACCCTGTGCTATACTATGTGAGGGTTATTTAATGCTGCCCCCACCCCTATCATGACCCCAATTCTACCTTACAAACCCAGCTAGACCAAATAAGATAAGAGCTGGAAACACAGTGAATCCTGGACAGATAAAACCCTCAGGACCAATAATGAGAGTAGTGAAACAAGGTGGGGAAGGGGAAAGTAAGGTAGAAAGGAGGAACCGATTATAAGGATCTTTATATAACTTCTCTCCTTGGGGAGTGGACAACAGAAAAGTGGGTAAGGGGAGACATCGGATAGTGTAAGATAGTGAAAACAAATGATTTATAAATTATCAAGCGTTCATGAAGCGGGGGGAGAAGGGGGGGTGAGAGCGGATACCAAAAGCTCAAGTAGAAAGCAAATGTTTTGAAAATGATGATGGCAACAAATGTACAAATGTGCTTGACCCAATGCATGCATGTATGGATTTTGATATGAGCTGTATGATATATGAGCCCCCCATAAAATTATTCTTTTTTTTAAAAAAAGGATCAATACAAAAAACTATACCTGTTGCTGTAGATTTCCTCTAGACTCATGGCAACCTCAGGGGTGTCAGAGGAGAACTGCTTTATAGAACTGCTTTATATGTCATCATTTAAAAAAAATCTTTTTTTACTATGTGAGGGATTGAGGGTTTACATTTCAGACAATCATTTTTGTATTTAAATAGCTATCAAATCTCTCAATAGCTTGTCATGTACCCTGTCTTTTCTCCCTCTTGTATATCATCTTCCCTCTCACCTTAGCCTACACACCTGCCTGATGGTTTCCTTTCCCCTCCCTGTTAACCATCAGTCTGTTTCTTTTGATAAGAAAAGCCATTCTCTTGGTTCCCCCCCACCTTCTGTCCCAATGGTCTTATATAGCCGGGCTTTGAGCTTTATGAAAACAGACCACCAGGCCTTTCTTCCATGACACAGCTGAGAGGGACGGAACCACCAACTTTTCATTTTGCAGCCAATCAGAAACCACTGGTGCCTCCCCAGGAGCCTCCTCAAAAGAAAAGACCCAAGCTGTTTCTCTTTGCTCCTTCTGCTCTGGCGCAGCACTGAGATTTAATGTACTGTGCACAATTTAGTGGAATAGATCAAAAGAATGGATGAATGATGATTAGTGAAGTTCCCAGGAACATGGAATGATCTGGAATGAAGAGGATTTAAAAGCATTCTCAGCAAATCGGGTGTATTTGAAAGCCTCTACTTCTTCAGCCACAGAAAGGAACAAAACTCTTGAAAGGGAAGAAAGAAAGAAAGTGGGGTATAACAAGGACTCCAAGCTGGATTCCATGACGTCACCCTCAAGTTGGATGTCTGTCCTGGTAAACAAAGGCTCTTGTGACATGGGCCCGGGCCAGGCTGGCCACTGCACCAGAGCGGGGGAGGCAGTGAAAGCAGCCTGCCCAGCACTGGCCTACACCCCAAGCTTGAGCCCAGGGGCCTCTGCGTTCAGCAGGTATCTCATCCAAGGGAAAACCAGGACAGGAAATTGCGTTGCCATGGAGACCAAAGAGGCCCTTCCAGACCCAGGGGAAAATAAACATGTTCTGGTTGGACTTAACCCCCACGAAGCCAGGGTGGCCTCATCTAGTCTGAGAGGTCACTGTTTGCATGATAAATGGCTTTTCGGTACCAAACTCCAGGACTTTCTGTGCCAGCCCACCCAAGGCTTCAGGGGCAGTGTCACCTTCAGGCTCAAAGAGAAGTCTTTATGTGCCCATGCCAAAGACCTCTTAAAGTTCCTCTAAAGGCGGATGACAACATCGAATTTTTATTTTGTGCTTGCTGAAGCCAGATGCTTTCCTACATGCTTTAGAGCAATGGTTCTCAACCCTCCTAATGCCCCGACCAGAAAGTACAGTTCCTCATGTGGTGGGGACCCCCGAACTGTACAATTATTTTTATTGCTACTTCCTGTCATTTTGCTACTGTGATGAATTGGGCACCACTTGTAAAAGGGTCGTTTGACCCCGAAAGGGTTCACGACCCACAGATTGAGAATGGCTGCTTTAGATCTACCCAATCGATTCTCATGCTGAGCCAATAAGGAAAGCATGTTATGATAATGATCATAGCCATTTTCCTGATGAGAAAACTGAGCATGGTGTTCAGTGACTTACCCAAGGTGACTAGGTGGCTCATGGTGGCACCATTCTTGAAGCACTTTGAGACGACCTTGAGTCCCTGGGTGCCACAAATGGTCAATGTACTCAGTTGCTAAGCAAAATGAAAGTGTTTCAAATTCACTCAAACGTGCAGAAGAAAGTGCTGGATATCTACTTCCCCAAAAAGCAACCATAGAGGGGGCTGAGCCCCAGTGGCGTAGTGGTTGTGCGCGGGACTGAGGCCCACTGGAATGGAGGTTCAAATCCAGCAGCAGCTCTGCAGGAGCAAGGCTGGGCCTCCTACTCCCACCACCAGAGGGCAGTGATGCCCGCCCCCCCCCAAAAAGCAACCATAGAAAACCACGAAAAGCATTTATGCCCTGATACAATCGCATGTCAGGGGCTACCTCCCAAAAAACAGAATATGTTTTTCAAAACTATGCATTACATTTCTTTCTTTCTTTCTTTCTTTTTTTAATAAAACAACCTTATTACCTTCAACGTACTCTCCATTACACTTAATACATTTTTCAAACCTGAGATTCAATTCTTGGAAACATTTTTTAAACTCATCTGCTTGGATGACTGACAGCACCTCCCTTGTTTTTTTCATTACCTCTTCTATGTCTTCAAACAGCTGTCCTTTCATATTCCTCTTCATTTGTGGAAACAAAAAGAAGTCACACAGGGAGGTCAGGGGAGTAAGGTGTGTGAAGTAAGAGAGACATACTGTTTTTTGCCCCAAACTGGCACACTGAGATGGCTGCGTGAGCAGGCGCATTGTCGTGGTGACAAAATCAGTCCTCCGTCTGCCACAAATCCGGTTTGGTCCCACAGTGTTATGCAATCTTTTCAGAACCTCTAAATAGAAAGCGTGATGAACAATCTGACCTTGTGGAACGAACCCCACAAGGAGTTTGATGTGATGTTCCCCGCACATCAAACAAACCAATGAGCATTGGTTTAGGGGGGCCGCCCCTCAGAGTTCTACCAGCTTAAAGTCAACTCTGTCGTCACTGGGGTTTGAGAGTTCATGGGCAGCCGAGCTCAGCATGAATAGCCCAGGACATTGCTACGTCATAAATGAGCTGAATGACCTTGGTCAAGTTAATCTTTCTGAGTGTCAGTTTCCCCGTTGAGATGTAAGCTCCTACACTGAAGGATGGTTGTGATGGTTCAATTTGATGATACCTTTATCGAGTATTTACTAATGCTCTGTGCGCTGTGACTTGGAGGCTGAGTAAAACAGCTCATTCACAGGGTTCGCTAGGTTCCCTGACTTCTCTTTGGTTTTAACTAGTAGTGCACCCCAGGAGGCAATTAGAGGGGAGATGGGAATGGGCAGCAATTCTTATTATCAGACTTCTGTTCTGCAGTGTCTACAGGTTTAGACTGGCCTAAAGTAACAGGTGACCATCTCCACAAACATCTGTTTAGTTCTCCAAGTTATAGTGATGATCCTTCCTTTGGGCATTTCAGGTTTATGGTGGTGATGGAGTCTACTGTAATTAATCCCTGGGGTTCTTTGTTGTTTTCTAATGCCCTCCTCTCCCATTGTAAAAAATTCCGTTATTAAATATTCCTTAAAGTATCTAATTTGAGTATGCCTTCTCTTTCCTCTTGGGACTCTAATGTGCTTTTTTCATTTAAATGAATTCTCCAAGTATACCTAGGAGACTCATGCAGTCTACCCGGTTTTATAAAACCGCACCATCTCTCTCTCCAATGCAATATTTATAGTTTGCTATCTCTTCACAAGTTTGTGTTAGAGGTAAATCATATTTTATAAGGAGAAGGTGTGAGGGAGATAGGTAATTTTATACACTGATGGGTAGAAGTTTAATATGGTACTGGTGAAACATCTCTGAGCTGGAATTCAACAGGCTTGTCTTGTTTCTGCCTCATTTCTCCAGGTTTCCCAAGCTTATGTACTCAGACAGAGTACCGTTCTCCTACTTTCCTATTGTTTCCTTTTAGTGATACTAGAGTCTTTTCTTTGCAGACATTTCTACTTTATAAAGTATAGCACCAAAACTCTTGCAAGTTTTACTATAGAAACAAGATGCAGAGCAACTAGGCCAGATGCCTAAAAATAAACAAATATAAAGGGACTTTCAAAAAGCTCTTAGAAAAGTGCCATGATCTTTTTTTAAAGATTTTATTGGGGGCTCTTACAGCTCTTATAACATTCCTTCTATCAGCTGTATCAAGCCTATTTGTACATATGTTGCCATCACTATTTTCAAAACACTTTATTTTTTTAAATGTTTTTTTGGGGGGTGGGAGTAGGAGGCCCAGTCTTTTGCTCCTGCAGAGCTGCTGCTAGATTTGAACCTCCATCCCAGTGGGCCACAGTCCCGCACACAACCACTATGCCACCGAGGCTCGGCCTCCAAAACATTTTCTACTTGAGCCCTTAGCATAAGCTCCTATTTTCTCCCCCTCCCCGCCCCTCCCACCTTGGTGCATCCTTGAGCAATTATCGATTGCTATTATTATTTCCTATCTTACACTGCCCGTTGTCTCCCTTCACCCACGTTTCTGTGATTTGTTCCCTTCGGTGGCGCCGGGGGGTGCTATATATCCAATCTTGTGATGGGTTCCCCCTTTCTCATCCTTTCCCCTCCATGACCCTCCTCCTACCCTCATGACATTGCTTCTCCCATGACTGTTTCTGACTGGCTTACCTTTGCTGAATTCCATGTGTGGAGAGCTCTTATCTGTACCAATGTGTGTACAGCTGACTAGCCAGGTTTGTACATTAGAATTGGGTCATGGTAGTAGGGGAGGAAGTATTCAGGAAGTAGAGGAATGAGGTATGATTCATCAGAGCTAGACTACATGTTGGTTGGTTCATCCCTTCATTATAACCCTTCTGTGAGGGGATATTATCTCCAGATGGGCTTTGGGTCTCCGCTCCAACTCCTCTCTTTTGCATCGATATAGTTGTTTGCTTTGGAGCTTTGATACCTGATGCCTGATGCAGTCGATACCTCATGTCACACAGGCTGGTGTGCTTCCTCCATGTGGGCTTATTTGCTTCCCTGCTAGATGGCTACTTAATTGACTTCAAGCCTTGAAGACCCCAGGTGCTATATCTTTTGATAACTAAGCACTATGTGCTCACTTCACCACACTTGCTTATGCACCTTACTTTGTCTTCAGTGATAGTGTTAGGAAGGTGAGTATTCAAGAGTTCTAGGTTATCAGGACAAAGTGTTCTTATGATAAGGGAGGCCTTGGAGTAGAGGCCCAAAGTCCATCTGCTTTCTTAATACTTATCATATAAATACATGTATATTGGCCTCTTTTCCTTTCATTATGAATGGATACATTTACATATGTGCATGCCATGATCTTTTAATTTCATTTTGCCATGAACTTTTTGAAGTCATTTTGATTCTGTAATTTCCTCTCTGGGAATTGAACTCAAGGAAATAATCATCCTAGTGTGAAAAGATCTACTATGATCAAATTGAACCAACAGCTTTATTAGTAGCTGACTGATTATATAAGTGATATATATGTATGTGTATGTGTGTTCAGGTTTTATTGAACATGTTACAAAGGGACTTGATGAAAACAACCAAAGCCCCTCATAATCATCCTCTTCTGACTCATTGCATTCACTTCTCCTACATGACAGCAACCCTGGAGGGGGCAAGTCCTTTCGCTGATTCAGAGTGGCTGTTGGGGCAGGTTCAGCAACCTCTACATTACTGGAGCAGATGCTCCAATATTGACTGTGACCAGGATCTTGGCTAACAAGTCAGGCCAGAGGGTCCGACATTTATCCTGGCTGCCTTAATAAGGACATTGATTTTGTCCTCCATGATGGTGACCTTGTCATGTAGAATGACAGCCGAATAGATGCAGGCGACCTAGCAGACAGAGGTCCTGTGCTCAAGGTCTGGACTGGTGGCTGCCTGGCCAGTATGAGTGGCTGGATGGACTGCGGGACTCACTCCAATGTGACCTTAGCTTCTTCAGAAGAATCGAGCTTCCTCCTAAGACTGAAGCTTCCTCCTAAGAAACAAGGGCCTATGTTATGCGGCAACTGAGGGAAGAATGTAGCAGTTATTTTTGAGTGTCTACAAAGCTGCAAGCATTGTTCTGATTCCCATAGATATAACAGACAGAGCTTGTTCAAGTCCTTGTTCTCACAGAGCTTACATTTCAGCAATTGAATTAATTATAGCACATGCACAGGAAGAAATGACATGCAACTATACAAAAAAGAATAGTAGCTCTATGCATTATAATTGAAAAGATGTCCAAATGTATTATCAATTGAAAAAAATCAGGCTACAGGATAGTAGAGTAGGATGTGATTTCTGTTACTGGACTTAGAAAAAGGTATAAAAATATATATAACAGAGCTGAGCCCCCGTGGTGTAGTGGTTGTGCGCGGGACTGCGGCCCACTGGGACGGAGGTTCAATTCCAGCAGTGGGGCTGGGCCTCCTACTCCCACCGCCGGAGAGCAGTGATGATATATATATACAACTGTCAGTAATAGTTAACTGGGGAAATGGGATGATATAGATTTCTTGTTTTATAGTTTTGTTTTATTTGCATTTTTTTTTTTTTAATTTTAGGCATCACTGCCCTGGTGGTGGGAGTAGCAGGCCCAGCCTTTGCTCCTGTGAGCGGGAATTGAACCTCCATCACAGTGGGCCGCAGTCCCACGCACAACCACTATGCCACCGGGGCTCAGCCCCATCTTATTTGAATTTTATTGAAACAAAGTTTACTAATAAGAAAAAGTCAACTTTCATTTTGAACTTTCCTCTTCCTCTTTAAAGTCAAACTTTTTAAAAAAATACACAAGCTATACATAAGCACATTCTATGTGTAAAATTTTCCAAAAATGAGTCCAAAGTTTGTATCCCTTTCAACTACCCAAGGTAACCACTGCTTTCAGTGGATGTTTCTGCCCAGAATTCTTATTTCTGTACACCGAAGTAAATGGATGCAAAAAGCCACAAACTTTCTGCCATCAAGTCCATCCTTATTCCAAGTGTCCCTACAGGACAGAGTAGATCTGGTCCTGTCAATACTTTCCCAGGAGTAGAAAACCTCATCTTTGTCCTGTAGAATTGCTGATGGTTTCTAACTGTTGACTTTGTAGCTAATAGCCCAACTCGCAATCCACTGTCATCAGGGCTCTTTGAAATACTTGAAGAACATGTCCTAGGTGTGGAGTTGGCTTTGTTTCCTTAATACATAGTCTTTGTGCCCTTTAAAAATATAGTATGTCTTAAAGTCCTTTCAAATTTGGTCTTTTTTCATTAGTACTTACAGGCTGACTTAGTCCCATTCCATAGTATTTCGTAGTGTGGACATAAATAAAATAAAATACATTGGCATTGAAATCTTTAGGGAAGTAGACAGCCTCACCTTTATCCCTTAAAGAGTGGCTGGTGAGTTTGAACCACTGAACTGTGGTCTGCTGCCCAATCCACAATGTATCTTGTTATGCCACTAGAGTATGGAAATACCACAGTTAAATTAGGCCACTAGAGAATTTAGAGCAGTTTTTCTCAACCTGTGAGTCGCAACCCCTTTTGGGGTCAAACTACCCTTTGACAGGGATCACCCAATTCATCACAGTAGCAAAATGACAGTTATGAAGTAGCCACGAAATGATTTTATGGTTGGGGGGTCACCACAACATGAGGAACTGTAGGAAAGGGTCACAGCATTAGGAAGGTTGGGAATCACTGGTTTAGAGCTTTCAGCTTAAAATATCACACTGTGTTTGTGATCTATTGTTCCATAACCAATTATCCCCAAATGCAACATATGAAAACAACATGCATTTATGATTATCCTGAGGAAAACAATATGCATTTATGATTATCCTAAAGACCAACATCTCTCACAAGGATGCAATGAAAGTGTTGGCTGGCACCATTGCCTGCTTTGGCAGTTCAAGTGAGGAGAATCCACTTTCAAGCTCACTCATGTATCTGTTGTCTGGTCTCCTTACTGGGTATTGGCCAAAGTTCCCTTCTTTTCCGCCCACATGGGCTATTCCATAGAATAGCTCACACACAGTCCTCCCTTGGAGTGAACAAGCAAAGGCAAATGGAACACAGGACGGAAGCCAGAAGTCTCTGTGATCTCACCCTGCATGTACTGTCTCATCACTTTTGCATATTCTACTCATCAGATCCACCCCACGCTTAAGGGAAGGACAAGACACAGGAGAATGAATATGAGAATCCGTGAACATGGGAACCCTCCTGAGGGCACCCTACCATAGGAAAGATAATTCAGCAAGCATATGAATGATGCCTATAACAGACACCACAGAGGAAGCCCAAGTAGGTTTAATCAAGACCTATAGAGAGATTTATTAATTCAGCCAGTATGTAAAGAGTACCTGCTGGCTGAGCCCCGGTGGCGTAGTGGTTGTGCGCGGGACTGCGGTCCACTGGGATGGAGGTTCAATTCCGGCTCCCAGGAGCAAAGGCTGGGCCTCCCACTCCCACCACCTGAGGGCAGTGATGCCTAAAAAAAAAAAAAAAAAAAAAAAAGAGTACCTGCTTTGTGCCAAACGCTATTTGAAGTCCCCGCCCCACCAACCAAACTCACTGCTGTTGAATCTCTTCTGACTCATCATGATCCTAGAACATAGACTAGAACTGCCGTTTGGGGTTTCTGAGGAGGTAGATCTTGATGGAAGCAGAAAGTCTCATCTTAAAGGGCTGATGGTTTCAAATTGCAGGCCTGATGGTCAGTAGGCCAAGAAGTACCCCACTGCACCACCAGGATAAAATGGTGAATAAGACAACAAAACCCACGCCCTTGTGGAGTTTCTAGTCTAGGAGACCAAACAAAGCATATAAGAAACAAGGTCACGAGCATAGAATTTTTTTTTTTTTTTTTTTAGGCATCACTGCCCTTCTGTAGGAGTGGGAGGCCAACCTTGCTGCTGCGGGATTTGAACCGCCAAGCCAGTCGGCCGCAGTCCCACACTCAACCACTACGCTACTGGGGCTCAGCCTTATGAGCATAGAATTATTGAACTGTTTTCCAGCTAGTCTTAGCTGGTCTGTGACTGATTAGATATGTGGTGGGTGAAGGGTAGGGCAGAATTCAAGATAATTTTCATCTTTCCAAGTTGGACAAAGTGTGAGGTCTGGCACCATGTTTTGGGAGGAAGGAAACTGAAAGACAGCGAGATGAAGGGAGTGACGGTGAACACAGTGTTAAACATAGTGAAATTCAGGGACGTACAGGATGACTGCAGTTAACAAGAATAATTCAGCTGCTAAGAAAAAACTGGACATTGGAACCCTCTCAGAGGCAATATGGGAGAAAATCTACTTCTGAAAAATCAGCTGCTGAGAAGCCTATGGGTTTCAGTTCTATTCTGATCCACGGAAGGTTACAATGAATTGGAATCAACTGACTAGCAAATGGTGATGTGACAAACAGATGATGGTCAAGAGGCCACGGAATACCAATCTAGGCATTCAGACACGATGCCTGCGGTGCCCTGGAGAGATGGAATGGAAGGTCAGTGGCATGGTCGTGATAGTTCAAGCCACCCCAGTGAACATAAAAAGAAAGGGTTAAGAGTGAAGGAATGGGACCGTCTAAAAGATGAGAAAGAGAAGAAGAGAAAACAGTACCCAGAGAGGCAAGAAAGTCTGTCTCGGTTTCCATTCAAGAAATTGAAAGCAAAAGGAGTGATCAACTATACCAAAGCAAAGAGAATAAAAATTTCCAAAGTCTCCCTTGGTGGGTGATGGGGGAGAAGATCGATGGTGACTTTAATGAGAATAGCTTCAGAAGTGAGGGGTCATGAGAAGAAGCTCAGGTGAGCGGTGACTGAGCTGTCAGGGACTAGAGATCATGAGGCTAGATCATTCTAGATTCTTTCTAGCTGTATGAAAGTGGAGGCACATACATGAAATCTAAGGCATTATCTGAATTAAATGTCCACCTTTGAGAATATTTTAGTGCTTGAAAGCTGCCAGTTCTTCAATTTTCATTCCATTATAATACACTGTTTGGGAATAGTTCCATTAAGCAAAACAAAATTGTTTGGGACAGATGGGAAAGGATAGGGAGAAAATCGGGGAGTAGCATTTTCTTTGGGTCTCTCTGATAGTGAGACCAGTAAACAGAGAAACAGTGATCTCCAGGAATGCAAAGGTCGATGTGGTGCAAATTCCTACGTCCGATGTAGATACGGAGTGTCTTGTATGTATTACAGAATTCCCTTATTAAGCTAAAACGCACACATATCCTCTAGCACATGGGAATTTTAGGAACTGCTGAAAAAAAATATGTTCTTCCAGGTTCAATTCGTTCTCTCTGATCACCACAAGCCTTATTTTAATCCTTTCCCTACCCCACTAGGGTTAGAAAACCAGCAAACACTACTGGTACTGGCTATTGGCTGTAGAAGCTCAGTGGACTGAGCAAGATGGTACGGAGCGCTGGGGGTGTAATGGTTACTCACTGTGGAGGGGGGTGTGATACACACGGTCAGCAGTTGGAAACCACCAGCAGTTTTGTGGGAGAAAAACTGGCCTTTCGACTCCCGTAAACGGGGACCGTCTCGGAAACCCCCAGGGAGTCGCTGTCAATCAGCACAAACTGACAAAGCAAGTATGCAAAGTCATCTTGCGGGCTGAGCCCCGGTGGTCTAAGTGGTTGAGTGCAAACTGCAGCCCGCGGGCTTGGTGGTTCAAATCCAGCAGTGGCTCTCAGGAGCGGCACTGGGTAGTGCCCACACCACCAGAGGCCGTGATGCCCCCCACAAAAAAGTCATCTTGCTTCTCTCACATAAGTCGATGCTGACTCATCTTGAGCCCCCATGAGTTTCTGGAACTTTTACTGTTTAGCCCAATGATTCTCAACTTTCCTTCCTGATGCCATGATACTTTAATACAATTCCTTAGGTGGTGGTGACACCCTGTCCCCCCCAGCCATAAAATTATTTTTGCTTCTAGGTCATAACTGTAATTTTGCTACCCACAGGTTATGAGCCACTGGTTTATCTCAGTCTTTCTCTCGCTGAGCTGCAAGGAGTAACTATGACACCACCGCCTTTCCAAATTCTTTCTTCTGACCCTTTAAAAGTGTTTACTTGGGAACCAATTTCAGGGATCTACACATAACCTCCTCTCTGGGGCACGGACAACAGAGAAGTGAGTGAAGGGGCACATTGGACAGTGTACGATATGAAAAAGTAATAACAATTTATAAATTATTGAGGGTTCATGGGGGAGGGGTGGGGGGAGGGAAGAGAAATATGGGGAGCTGGTACTGGGGGCGTAAATGGAGGGAGGATGTTTTGAGAGTGACAATGGCAACAAGTGTGCAAATGTGGCCTGCATACAAGTGATGTATGTATGGATTGTGATGGGAGTTGTATGAGCCCCCAGTAAAATGATTCATTAATAAAATGGGGGGGAGGGTGAAGGAGGAGCTTATACCAAGGGCTCAAGTGGAAAATGTTTGGAAATGAATGTACACATTTGTACACATAATATGGCAATATGTGTAGAAATATGCTTGATACAAATGATGTATTGAATGTTACAAGAGCCCCCAATTAAAAAAAAGCCTCCTCCAAAAAAAAGTTTACTTCACATGACTGTGTAGCTTTAGATAATCATGTGTATGTGTGTATATGCATGTGCTTGTTCATGAAATAAACAATGCCTAAAAGGATTACTTATTAGGGCCGCATTTTCTGTTGTAGCAGATCGAATACTTTACCTGCTTTCTTGTATAACCCTGTTGCACCAAGGAAACAAATAATATTACATTCCCATCTGAAATTCAGTCTCTCTATTGTTTACAAAGTCTTTTTGTAGTTTGTCCTAAATTATGTATCCCACACAAACTGGTAAATCATTGTCTTTTCAAACCAGTTATAAATTGGAAATCACAGTTAAAACGCTTATAAGTATTTGACCTAACTCGCTCTTAGATTGGTAAGCATTTAGAAAGGAGTGCCCAGGCTGGGAATATAAAAAATGAATTTGCCACTAGGATTTTGATTTCTACTTGTCCTTCATGCCATTTCCCACCTTATCATCTTGCTAGTCCATGCCCAGAAACGGACTTACACTTAAGATTTGAAGACAAGTAAGTTTCATGAAAAATTATTAGCAATCAATATTGACCAGTAGATTTGATACCTGGAAGATACTCGGTGGATTGGACTCCTTTGTTCTAATTAGACTCTTCATTATAGCATTTTATATATTTAAACATATTATTGAAGCGATTGGATCAACCTGTCTTACTGCAGGTTTTCCTCACTTTGGAAAACCTGGCCCTTTGTCAAACGTGAGGTCATTTTCCAGATATTGATCTTTTCTGAAGTGGCCAACATCAGCAAGACAAAGTGTCACCGTCCTCACTTGAAGGAGCACTCTGTATTTCTTCCACCGATTTTTTTCAACCACTAGCAGTTCACAGTATATCCATTATTCCTCACCAATAATTCAGATGCATCGTGTCTTTCGCCTTCTTTTTCACTGTCGGGTTTTCACATGCTTATAAGGTAGTTGGAAAGACCATGGCTTGGGTAAAGTCTGCTTTAGTTATCAAAGTGACAGCTTTGCTCTTCAGAACTTCACACAGGTCTTTTGCAGCAGATTTTCAAATAGTTTGCAGATAATATGTTATTTGCTTCTGGGTTGCTGCTTTCATGGGCGTTGACTGTACATTTAAGTAGAGTAAATTCCTGGATACTTTAATACACAAGAGAAGAAACAAAGTACACGGAGGTTCAATTCCAGCAGTGGGGCTGGGTCTCCTACTCCCACCACCGGAGAGCAGTGAAGCCCCAAAAAACAAAAAAACAAACAAAAAAACAAACAAACAAACAAACTAAAAAAGAAACAAAGTACAAATTTGAATACACCCCACTATCTTAAGAATAATAGATTTGATACACTGAACACTAATTATCAATGACCAGAAGACATGTGAGAGATATGAAGAAATCACACATGAAGAAAGTGAAAGAAGAAAACATGTCTCTCTACCAGATTCTTCTGTTGAACAGGGCGTCCATTAAGGGTTTCTGTTTTCCCTCAGTGATAGAAGTTTTGGGGGATGAAGCATTACTGTATTATCTCATTAATGTTAGCTTTAAGATTCACTTTTTTTCTGTGACATCACTGCCCTGGTGGGAGTAGGAAGAAGATTCATTTCTAGTTCTATCTAACCACCATAAACTCAGAAGTTCCATGATCACTTTTTTAAATGATTATTTTCACTTCTTGATTTACCTCCTCTGTATTTCCCAAGGTGTTCTTTTGTCACCTTAGTACAACTTTCTCCTGTGTCACTTTTGCGCCCAATGATATTTTTAGTTATGTTTTTAACTGCATTTACTCCTTTCCTCCACTTTTTGCCTACTACATTCCCTTTTATCTCACTGAGCAGAGACAACTTTGAAAAAATACTGCTTTCTTTCCAGTACATCATTGTTTTAGGAGAATTAAAAAAAAATCATTTTACTGGGGTCATACAACTGTTATTATAATCCATACTACTGGTGGGGGGGAGGGATCGGAGAGGGAAAAAAATACTATCCATACTACATACATGTGTCAAGCACATTTGCATATATGTTCCATCATCATTTTCAAGTATTTTCTTTCTACACAACTCTTCATAATAGGATTGAATTATTAATTTGTGTGATATGTGAATTATATACCAATAAGCTTTTTTGTTTTTTAAAGAGAAATGTTCTTGGGCAGAGCCCCGGTGGCGTAGTGGTTGTGCGCGGGACTGCGGCCCACTGGGACGGAGGTTCAATTCCAGCAGTGGGGTTGGGCCTCCTACTCCCACCACCAGAGAGCAGTGATGCCCAAAACAACAACAAGAACAACAACAACAACAAAAAGAGAAATGTTCTCAATATATTCTCAAATGTTGCTGATAATGGTGTTAACATTGATGTTCCAGGTAGCTTTAATGTTACAAAAGTTATCATAAACCATAGTTCCTAATTTTCTTTCTTTCTTTCTTTCTTTCTTTCTTTCTTTCTTTCTTTCTTTCTTTCTTTTTATTAATAGATTTTCTTTGGGGGGGCATCACTGCCCTCTGGTGGGAGTGGGAGGCCCAGCCTTGCGCCTGGAGAGCTGCCGCTGGATTTGAACCGCCAAGCCAGTGGGCCGCAGTCCCGCACTCAACCACTACGCCCCCGGGGCTCAGCCTAATAGCTCATTTTATTGTGGGCTCTTACAGATCTCATAACAATCCATACATGCATTGTATCAAGCATATGCTGCCATCATTATTTTCTAAACATTTACTTTCTATTGAGCCCTTAGCATCAGCTCCTCTCTTTTCCCTTCCTCTTCCTGCCAAGTTGCTGACTTTCCTAGTCTGCACCCATGAATGCTCCCCAGATGATGTCTTACAACGAGCTCTGCTGATAAGAATAAAGTCTAAGGTGGATACCAGCTCCATGGAGGGCAAGGAAAGTGCTGGGGACTGCTAAAAGTGCACACAAATCTGTCTTGCCGGAAATATAGCCAGAATGCTTCTTAGAAGTGAAGATGATGAGACTTCATCTCACATGTTTCAGACATGTTATCAGGAGAGCCCAGCCCCGAGAGGAGGACCCCGTGCCCGGTAAAGTCGCGGGCCACCAAAAGAGAGGAGGGTCCTACAACAAGATGGGCCGAACCATGGTGAATATGGTGGCTGCAACCATGGGCTGAAGCAGAAGAACAATTGCGTGGATGACACACAACAGGGCAGTGTTTCCTTCTGTTGTACCTCGGGTCACTGTGCATCAAAACAACAACAACAACAACAACAACAGCAACAACAACCACGGCATCTCTAGGGTAGTGGTGATTTAGTTGCATCATTATTGCCTCCCAGGAAGGAAGGAGACCCAGCTTCAATCCTTAGTCAATGTACCTCCGGCGCAGGTCCCACCTGTCAATGACAGCTCTCATGTTACTATGATGCTGAACAGGTTTCAGCAGAGCTTCCCAACTGAGGGGGACTGAAAAGAATGGTCTGAAATATGCGTCCAAAAATCGGCCAGTGAAAACTCTCTGGGTCACAACTGATGCACCCCCGACATGGGATAGCACGGGATGGGGTCATGTTTTGTCAAACGGACGCAGGGTTCTCATGAGCCAAGGGTCAACTCAAACGCAGCTACAGCGTATGTGACTGCTGTAAGATTTGTGTGTGTGTTTTCAAAAAGTTCATGAGAAAATGATATATTTTTAAAGTTTAATTTTCCACAAATATTTTGAAGCCCATATATGTGTGTGTGATATTACATATACATTGTATTTTTTGGACCATTAAATGCACCTGACCGTAAGACACATGCAGTTTTTAGAGCAGGAAAACAAGAAAAAAAATATTCTCAACCAGATAGTACCAGTATACTCAATTGTTCTGGAGTACCGCACCCTCAGACCATAAGCTGCACCCTCATTTTTCCCCCACTTTGGGGGGAAAAGTGCATCTTATGGTCCTAAAAACATGGTCTGTATATAATTTATAAGTAACTTATAGACTATAACACTTCTCCCTTAAATACTACATTTGGCCTGTATCATCTAACAAGAAGGACAATCTCCTCTGTCAGCACGCCACCAGTATCAAGGGTAGCGAAAGTGAACATGATTTCTGAATATCATCTGTTATATAACCCATATTTAAATGCTACCCCATATATTTTATAACTGTTTCTGTTTTTCCTATCAAAATTTGATCTTGGGTCATAAACTGCATGTATCGAGTCTCTTTCTTCTCTTCTTCAGGGATCCAGTTAAGCTCTCAGCGGCTAACAAAGCGCTGGTGGGTCAAGTTCATCCAGCAGCTCCATGGGAGAAAGACTAATGATCTGCTGCCATAAAGAGTACAGTTGAAAAAAACATTACGGGGTAGTTCCACTCTGTCCCAGGGTTGAAACGGCATCTAGGGCCTCCAACAACAGCAAATTCTTCTTTTCCTGAGAAGATTCCTAGCCTGTGTAAAGAACACTGAAACTTCTGAAGATCTCAGATCAGTCCCACATTGTGGATTTACATTGTTTTCGGAGGGTACAATCCATAACTTTTCTATGCCTCCATCTGGTGTCTGTGAAGTGAGTTTGTCCAAAGCTGCTATGTAGAGCTGGTCAAGATTAAAATAAGAATGACAAGGTGCTCAGTACTGTGCCTGGCACCCAGTAAGTTCCCAATAAATAGTAATGTTGCCATCCTGATTATTATTGGCCTCATCATTATCATAGCTTCCACCATCACCATCTTCTGTAGTAGAGACTCCAAATCGCATTAGCAACTGGACTTTTCTGATTCTTTTTCCCCCACATTTCTGAGATATTGTATGCCAGTCTTTCACTCTTCTTTCTGTCCTGGAGAACTGATTGACTTGAAATCAAATGAAAGGAACCCTGGTGACGCAGTGGTTAAGTGCGATGAACCTAAAGGTATGAGGTTCAAACACGTTAGCTGCTCTGAAGGAGTGAGACATGGCAGGCTGTTTCTGTAAAGCTTATAGCTTTGGAAAACCAATGGGCAGTGGTACTCAGTTTCATAAAGTCACTGTGAGTTAGAGTGGACTTGACAGCACACAAAAACAATAGCAAAAAGCTAAACAAATCTCTGGGCCATTCTTCTATGGAAAAATCTCCCTTCTTTTTCAAATCTTGATGCTATTATCCAAAATGTCTTAGACAATAGGGGCCTTAATGGTGTCATCTCTGCCCACGCAGAAGGGAGATGCTTTGTCATTGTTGGTTCTGGTGGTGACCTTGATGTTGAGGTGGTTGCTGCAGCAGCTGCTGCAGTACCGATGGAGGGATGCTGGGGAAGGGAGATTGGCTGGCCAGGAAGGTGAGGAATGTGCTGCCAGAAGACCGGGCTGAAAGCCAGATGCTAATTACAATGGACTGGGGGTGCTAGTACCTGCTGTTGGTGTCATCTGAGGAATTGTGGGAGCTGCTGGGGTGAGGTGGAGAGAGAAATGGGAAAGGTGAAATGTACTGAGAGGTTGGAGAAATCTACTTGTTCCCCTAGGGCCCACCCTCCCTTCAGACTCAAACTGTCTGGGAGAAATTGTGGCTGTCACCATAGCAACCGCAGCAGCTGATGTGTGATGCACAGTGTCTTTATTAAAGAACCACGGTCAAGCTTGTGCCAGTATTTTTCCATCTGAATCTCATTTCTTCAGTGAAATGAGAGAGCAGAGACTGAGACTGGCACGGGAGGGGCTGGAGGTGGGGGGAGTGGTGTTTAGAGATGGAGTAGAGGTGGGAGAATTCTCAGCTACTCTGATGAATTCTGGGAAACACAGATTAAAGAGAAGCAGATTTTTGCATGGCTTCGGTGACTTAAATATTCGAACTGCTTCAGAATTCCCTTAAATTATACATGAATTGCCGAAGCAGCATTCTCATGGCATTCAGAAAGGTACAAGGCATTGCATTCTGGAAACCCTTATGGGAGATATTCTTTGTGGTTGTGAAGAGTACAGGCCTGGGAGTCAGAGTGACCCGAGATTCCTCACTCTGTTACTTACTAGCTGAGTGGCTTTGGGCAAATTATTTTACCTCATTATGCCTCAGTGTTGTCATATGCAAAATGTAGCTATTAGAAGAATTTGCCTCGTGGGGTTGTGATGAGAACTAAATAAGCAAATATCTATCAAGGGTTAAGCTTATTATTTGATCCATGCTTGGTGCTCAGGAAATGGTTCCTACCGTTATGAACTGGAGACCTTCAGTGGTTAAAAAAATTTTTTTTAATGTGCTTAATTGTTAACCCAAAGACTAGCGATGGCTCGGAAGGAAAGCTTTTTGGCCTACTTCCAAAGATTCAGTCACTGAAAACCCGGCAGAGCACAGTTGTATTCTGACACTCATGGGGTCACTGTAAGTTGGACTCATGGCAATAACTTGGCTTGTTTACTATTATGGCCATTAATATTTCTACTATTACTACTTGTGGCTCAGTAAATTACTGGATATGACTCTTTCCCCCCACCCCACCCCCCTGTGCTGTCCCGATATGACTCTTTCTATGAAAGTCTTTAACCAAACATTTTCCTGTGGGATCTTGATAAGAGAAAGGGGGGGAAGAAGCTCATAGAGTTATATGATTCTGTGGTGAGTAGCTGTTAAAAAAAACTAATTGTGGTTATAAAAACTTGATATGCTGGCATGGTGATAGCCTACTGTTAGGTATTAAATGAGCCATCTCAGCCGCAGAAAGGGAGATTTCGTTATCATCAAGAAGGAAGTTCCAGAAGTGAAGCATGCTGTCTGGAACCCAATATCCCTATACGTTGAATTTTCTCTATCCAGTGTCCAAAACTATGAAATCAGAGAAGTGGCAGAAGAGTGACACAGCAGAACCAGGGGCCAGAGCAGAATATAGAGCAGTGGGTTTCTCTGCCCATGGAATAAATACAGCTCAGGATCTCGGCAGGAGGCTTGTTGGTAGAGTAGGGTGCCGCCAGGAACTTAATTGGGAAGTTAGGTTTGCTGACCCATGAAACTGGAAATGCCTTTCGGCTGAGTATTATGGTGGAGTGGAATTCCATTTGGACACTTAGTGGCATGCTGAAAGAACTTTGTAGTATTGCGGGAGCAAGGCAGAGGCTAGGCTAAGGGACCAGGGGCCAAAGACATACTTGTATGTGGTAGGTGTGTTGGACTGGGTTAAGAGAAACAAAACCAGTGCCACCCACCTGTGTATAAGAAGAACTTTATGTCAAGAAGTAAGTTGATATCAAGAAAGCATCCGAGCCCATTCAACTTAAGTGCTTGGGTCCAATGCTATTCAGAGCCTTCTTCAGACACACATTGCTGCAGGCCAATTATGTAGAAGTGAAATGGAATGGATGAATATCTCAGACTGTAGGAGCTCTGGCGGCCTGGTGGTTATGAGTCGGGCTGTAATCCAAAAGATCTCAGACTGGTGGGTAGGAGTCATGTGGATGCAAGGTGAGTGGAAACACGGAAAAGACACCTGCACATCTCAGGATCATGTGGCTCACATCAGGTCACCCTGGAGATGAAGACAGAGTCCCAGTGAAATCCCAGGGAGATGGAAAGAGAAAAGGCAAAGGGGGAGAGTTCCCCAGTGTCTCTTATAAAAAGGTCACATCTCCCTGAAGGCATCATCAGGCTGTCACATGATTGACAGATTTGACTCCACCCTTCCACAAGTGCAAGCTGACACAAAATCTACCTGTCACAGGAGGCACAACTACAGAACTGCATCCTGAATGTTCTGATCCTAAACTGTAACCTGTTAACTTCCCTCATCAAACCTGTACTTGTGCGTGTCATGAGTGAGTCCTGTGTGCTTTTTGAAACGAATTACTGAACACAGCTGAGAAGAAGATGAAGAGCATGCCGTGGGAGGGAAGGTTGGTGTAAGAATTGGTAAAATGGCTGGAGGGTCGAGGCATGTCTGACCTCTGCCTCATAGGAATCAGTCGTGAACTGATGCTGATGTTGATTTTCCTCCTTTCCTCTTGTGAAGTTAGAGAAGGGTGGATGCCCCTCCCACCTCAGTTTTTAATCCTGCTTACCATGACTAGTATGAGTATTTTTGCTATCACTTCTACAGTCACTATTATTACCATCATTGCTGCTCTTACTGGGCTCTCTGTGACTACGCAATACCACCAGTTTAACGCTTTCTCTGAGGGTGACAGAGTCTCTGGTGATGTCGTCGGTTACATATTGGATTGGCAACAACAAGGTGAGTAGTTCAAACCCATTAGTTGGTCCAGGCTAAAGATGAGGTTTTCTGGTCTCATAACAATTTACAACTTAGGAAGTCTTTCTACTATATCCTGTAGGACCACTCTGAGTCATAATTAATGATGGCAGTGGGTATCAGTAAAGGAATAATAGCATAGTACAGCCCTATGAATCACTTAGCAAATCAGTTCTCTCCTACAAATGGCAGTGGAGTGTGCCAGTGGAATTTGCCTGGATTTGTCAGCATCTTTGTGAGAAGCTGCAGTTAAAGAATGATCAGACAAGGTTACTACCCTCAAAGATTGTGAACATGCTCTTAGAGAAAGGTATGACTTAATAAACAACCTGGGGAGAACCAGGATCAGGATTATACCCTGTCTGACACAACCATACCAGGGAAAAACACTAATGGTGTGCAACAGAGCGTGGAGATCCAGATGGAATGACCATGACAAACCTTGGGACCCGGGAGTGGCACCCCATCTGACTCAACCAGGGGACACTCCTGGAGGTCAATGAACAGACCTTGAATTACTTACATGTTTTTTTTTTTTTGGCATCACTGCTCTCTGGTGGTGGGAGTAGGAGGCCCAGCCCCACTGCTGGAATTGAACCTCCGTCCCAGTGGACCGCAGTCCCGTGCACAACCACTACGCCACCGGGGCTCAGCCCTACTTACATGTTTTTATATTGTTATTTTTACACACACACACACACACACACGACATTTGGGGTTTTGTTGTTGTTGCTATCATTGCTTTATTTTCTTTGATTGCTTCATTTTAGGAAGCCTTTTTTGGGTGCATATTGTTACCTTTGCAGATCTATCTAGATAAGATAGGCTGGATGAACAGTCTGGAGGCGAAAACAACGGGACTGAGGGTTCCGGGGTGTGGGCCATGGGAGAAGGGGAGGAGGGGGAAAGGAGATAGTGTTGACCAACCCAGGTATTAGGGTATACCAATTGATCCAAAATTAGAGACAAGTTGGTTTAGAGAAGTCCAGTAGAGATTGACCAAGGGTAATGTACCAGAGAGAAAATACTGAAACCCAATGGAGGCTGAGTATGATAGTGGGACAAGAGGGAAGTAAAAGGAAATAGAGGAAATAACTGGGGGTAAAGAGCATTTATAGAGGTTTAAATACAGGCAGGTACATAGGTGCATATATCTATATGTGACAGTAGGGGAAATAGATCAATGAACTTATAGGCTTAGTAGTAGAACAGCAGATGGGCAATGGACCTCCACTCAAGTACTTCCTAAATGCAAGAACACTTTGTTCTATTAAATTGGCATTCCATGATGCTCACCTTCCCTATCCAATCACTGAAGACAAAAGTGTGCATAAGCAATGGTGGTGAAGAAAGCTGATGGTGCCCGGCTATCAAAAGATGTAACATCTGGGGTCTTAAAGGGTTGAGTAAACATGCAGCCATCCAGCTCAGAAGCAACAAAGCCCACATGGAAGAAGCACACCAGCCTGTGTGACCACAAGGTGTTGAAGGGATACGGTGTTAGGCATCAAAAACTAAAATTAGATCATTATAAATAAGGGGGAGTACAGATTGGTGACCCAAAGCCCATCAATAGGTGAAGCAACATCCTCTTACAGAGGGATTACAGGGAGGAAATGAACCAGTTAAAGTACAGTGTAGCAACAACAAAATATGAACTAGATCCTCTAGTTCTCAAATGCTTCCTCACACCCACTATCATGCTTTCGGTTCTACCAGACAAGCCTGACTAGAACAGGGGATATACACTGGAGTTGGAAACATGGGGAATTTAGGATAGATATTCCCTCGGATGAGTGATGGGAGTGGTGATACGGGGAGGGTGGAAGGATGGTGGAGTAGAAAGGCGGAACTAATTTCAGTGATCTACATATAACCTTCTCTCTGGGGCATGGCCAACAGGGAAGTGAGTGAAGGGACACATTGGACAGTATATGAGATGAAATAGCAATTTGTAAATTATTAAAGGTTCATGGGGGCTAGGAAGAAAGGGAAATATGGGGAGCTGGAACTGGGGACCTAAGTGGAGGGAGGATATTTTGAGAGTGGTGATGGCAACAAGTGTCCAAATGAGATCTGCATACAATTGATGTATGTATGGATCATGAGGGGAGGTGTGTGAGTACCCAATAAAATGATTCATTATAAAAAAGGGGGGAGAAGATAGCTTTTTTTTAAGAGGCACTTATACCAAGGGCTCAAGTGGAAAATGTTTGGAAATGTATGTGACAACATGTGTGCAAATGTGCTTGATACAGATGATATACTGAATGTTATAATAGCTGTAAGAGCCACCAACAAAAATATTTTTAAAAAAACTTGGAAAGCATATACTAACTATATATTTTTATTAGAAGAGTTTGCATAGCTTACCTATTAAAGGTTTTTCTCAAGTGGACACTCTCTCTGCCATCTCTGAATACCACCTACCTTGCTATTTATTGTAGTCCTTTTTCTTTTAAGTGGTGAAATAAATGTGATTTTGAAGGGAATATTATAGCACTCTAAAAATACTAAATTAGTATCACTTGTCATAAAGGAAGTACATGTAAAAATTAAAATAATGGGAAAATTTCAAAGTTGTTGAATTGTAATTAATGTTTTTGCCTTTTGAAAGCTCTGAGACTTGGAGTTTCCAAAGTATTCAAGGGGAATGAAAGAAATGCTGTTTGAGGTGGTGGTTCAGCAGTAGATTTTTTGTCTTTGGTATAGGAGACCACGGTTTGCTTTTTTGCCTTTGGTATAGGAGACCACGGTTTGCTTCTCGAGCGATGCCCCTCATGCACAGTCATCACCTGTCTGTCTATGAGGTTTGGGTGTTTTTATGATGCTTGAGAGTTTTCACTGGAGATTCCAGACTACTATAGACTAGGAAGAAAGATCTGGCATATTACTTTTGAAAACCATTCCATGAAAACTCTATTGTGTACACAGTTCTATTTATTACTGATCCTGGAGATGATGTAAGACTGGGCAGTGTTTCATTCCATCACGGGGTCACTTTGAGTTGGGAGTTGACAGCAACTAAAAACAATAATAAAGACACACTGGCATCCAAGTGAGACATTCTTGGTTAACCACAAGTATTGAAAAACAACTAAAAGTGGATGACTGTCTCACTATGTGATTCAATGATAGCTAACACACAATTCTTTTTTTTTTTTTTTTGGCATCACTGCTCTCCGGTGGTGGGGCTAACACGCAATTCTAATGCTCTTTGTGCCCCAACTACAGTCACTGCTGGCCTTTATTAAGAGAAAATAATTAAATCCTCATAGTGCTCACCATTTGTTTGTCAGTTTGTTGGTTTGTGTGTTGCTATACTGCTGGAAGCTATGTCGCCTGTATTTTAAATAACAACAGCATCACTCAAGGTGAACAAGTTTCAGAGGGGTTTCCAAACCGAAAACAAACTACAGAGGAGATATTGGCTATGTACACTTTGAAGAGATTAGCTACTAAAAACATTATGATTATCAGTGAAGTGTTGTCAGATATAATGGCAGAAGATGAGCCCCTTAGGTTGAGAAATACTCAAAATACTATAGTGGAAAAACTGACTACTCAACATGATGTGGATAGAGGAAAGCATTTGAGATGCTCATTTGCTGATGTGGCACAACTTAAAATGAAAAGAAATATCCATTAATAACCGGAACATTGAATGTCCAAAGTATGAATCCAAAGTATGAAAATCAGAAGTCATCAAAAAATTAGAAATACCTAGCCACCACTATCCTAGACAAAGCTGAAATAATTGGTATTGGCTTTTTAAAATCAGACATGTAGTTTACTATGCTGGGAATGAGAAATTCAAGAGGAAATACCTTGCATCCATCATCAAAAAGAACATTTCAAGATCTATCTTGAAGTACAATACTGCTTTGTGATAGCATAATATGCCTACCAGGATATCTAGTTAATTTAACTCTTGTCCAAATGTACAGCAGTAATCACTAAAACTCGTGATGAAGACATTGAAAAATCCTACCAAATCTGCATGTTGCATTAAATGCAATAAAATGATTAATAAAAAATACAAACAAACAACGGGCTGAGCCCCGGTGGCGTAGTGGTTGTGTGCGGGACTGCGGCCCACTGGGATGGAGGTTCGATTCCGGCTCCCAGGAGCAAAGGCTGGGCCTCCTACTCCCACCACCAGGGCAGTGATGACTAAAAAAAATAAAAATAAAAAAAAATACAAACAACAACAAAAAGAAGTTGCATTAATAACTACTAATGACTGGAAGGCAAACCTGGAAACATAGGAAGGAACAGTAGTTGGGAAATGTGGCTTCCATACCCACTTGGATAACTATGAAAAAAAAGTCAGTGTCAACAAGGATGTAGAGAAAGTAGAATTGCTGAGGGGAATATAAAATGACCCAGTCACTATGGAAAACTTTGGTGACTCCTCAAAGGGTTAAGCACAGGATTGCCATATGAACTACAATTCTACTTCTAGGCATAGATGCAGAAGGATTAATGCAGCTACTCAAACAGATACTTGTACATCACTGTTCATAGCAGCTATACTCATAGTGGTCAGAAAGTGTAAACAACCAAAATGCCCATCAACTAATGAGAGGGTAAACAAGTTGTTATATTTAAACACAATGTAATCTTTTATAACCTAAAGAGAATGAAGTACTGATATATTAGATACAGCATCCAAACCTAATGCCATTGAATCATTCCAACTTATATTAACTCTATAAAAAGTAAAATTCCCTCTTGGGGGGCTCTGAAATTTTAGGTGTCTAGGGGAGTAGATAATCTCATAATTCTCTTGTGGAGCAACTGGCTGGTTTCTTCTTGTTGTTGTTTGTATTTTTTAATTAATCATTTTATTGAGAGCTCTTACTGATATTTTAAAAATCCATAATTCAATTAGATCAAGCAGAATTGTACACTTGCTGCCACCATCAGTTGCAAATCATTTTCTTTCTTCTTGAACTCTTTGATATCAGCCACCATTTATTCCCTCCCTCACCTTACTCCCTGCCCTTATTATCATATTATATATAATTATTATTTTGCTGTCTCTTATACATTCAATATATCTGTTCACCTACAAGTCTGTTATTTGTTTCATCAAGAGGGGATATACAGACATCATTGCTATCAGTCCTCCCTTCCTCATCCCCTTTCCCCATACCCTCAGGGAATCAACACTCTTGTTACTGTTTCTGAAGGGTTTACCTGTCTTAGTTTTCTTGCATGGAACTACCCTAATTATACAAAAGAACATACACAGGTCTAACAAGATTAACGAGGTAAAATTAAGACCATGAAAGTCAGGAGAGGAGGGCTGAGCCTCGGTGGCATAGTTGAGTGCGGGACAATGGCCCTGTGGCTTGGCGGTTCAAATCCAGCAGCAGCTCTCCAGGAGCAAGGCTGGGCCTCCCACTCCCACCAGAGGGAAGTGATGCCAAAAAAAGCAAAAAGTCAGGAGAGGAAATATTAAAGAACTAAAGAATAGTTATGTGTTTCATGAGTGCAATACTGCACCCTGCATATATCATCCCTTCCATGTGGCCCTTTTGTGAGGGACTGTCCAATTATCTTACAGGTGGGTTCTGGGTCTCCACTTTGTCTATGCTCTGTCACGGAAATATGGTTGCTTGTTTTTGAACTTCTGATACCTATTCCCACTGACACTGACACCTCATGAACACAGATGCTGGTGTACTTCTTCCATGTGGGACTTGTTGCTTTTCTGCTAGGAGGCAGCTTGTTTAATTTCAAGCCTTTAAGACCCCAGACACTATATATTTTAATAACTTGACACCATTGACTTTCTTCCCCCCATTTGCGCATTTTGTCTTCAGTGATCATGTCATGAAGGTGAGTATCATACATTACCACATTATTAGAACAAACTGTTCTTGTACTGAGGTAAGATTTAAGCACAGGCTCAAATTCCATTTGCTTTCTTGACATACAAAGAATCAACAATCAGCACCTCGATGAATGGGAAAAGCTGAAAACACTTCCCCTGCAAATGGGAAGCAGACATGGATACTCCTGATGGCCATGTTTATTTAGTACTATACTGGAATTATTATCTAGAATAATCAGAAAACAAAAAGAAATTTGCAAGCAATATTATTTTACATGTAGAAAAAAACCCCAAACTTGGGAAAAAGATCGTGATTAACAATTTAGTAATTCAATAATGTGATAGGATACAAGATTAACAAGTAGAAATTAATCAGATTCCTGTATACCACCAAAGAGAGCTCTGAAAGAGACATTTAAAAAAATAACATTTACAATGTTGATGCCAGGTGTCATTGAGTTACTTCCAATCTGTAGTGATTCCATATACAACAGAATGAAACACCACGCAGTTCTGAGTCATCCACACAATTGTTCTTGTATTTGAACCTATTGTTACAGCCTGTGTTAATCCGTCTTGTGGAGGATCTTCCTCCTTTTACTGCTTCTCAATTTTACCAAGCATAATGTCCTTCTCCAGGAATGGATCACTCCTGATAATATGTTCAAAGTACATGAGATGACGTCTCACCATCCTGATTTCTAAGGAGTATTTTGGATGTACTTTTTCTAAGAAAGACTTTGTCTTTTTGGGAGTCCATATTACTGTCAATATTCTTTGCCAGCACCATAATTCAAATGCATCGATTCTTCTACAAAAAAGGAATAGGATGTCTACTTTAGAAGATGTATCTATTGAAAACCTTATTGACAGGACCAAGAGATTGTCAGATACCATTGACAGTAACGACTCAAAAGATGAAATATTAGTAATAAGCCTAATGAAAGAGATAAACCTCTACAAGGAAAACTACTAATCACTATTGTAAAAAAACAAAAGACCTACACAAATGGAATAATATTCCATGTTCATGGAAAGGAATGCTTAATATCATGAAAATATCAATACTACCCAAAGCACTATATAAATACAATGTATTTCCAATTCAAATTTCAACTGCTTTCTTTAAAGAAATGGAAAACTGAATCAAGTTCATATGGAGAGGGAAGAGACCTATGATTAATCAACAACTCTTTAAGAAGAACAAAGTAGGAGGCCTTGCACTACCTGACCTCAAAAGTGAATACACAGCAACAGTAGTTAAAACAGCCTGTTTCTGGCACAGTGATAGGCACATAAATCAACAGAAAAGATTAGAAAGCCCAGAAATAAATTCATCCACCAACAGAGAATTGATCTTTGGCAAAGGGCCAAAAAACATTAAATGGGGCTCCTCCACAAATGATACTGGGAAAATTGGATCTCCATTTGCAGAAGAATGAAACAGGACCCATACCTCAACCCATTTACAAAACCAAATTCAAGATGGAGCAAACACCTAAATGCAAATCCCAGAACTATAAAGACCACCAATAAGAAAGTAGGGACAGGACTGAGCCCCGGTGGCGTAGTGGTTGTGCGCGGGACTGCGGCCCACTGGGATGGAGGTTCGATTCCAGCTCCATGGAGCAAAGGCTGGGCCTCCTACTCCCACCACCTGAGGGCAGTGATGCCCCCCCCCCAAAAAAAAGTAGGGACAATCTAACACTCATAACCTGTTTATCAATCCCATATTTATACAACACAGAGACCACTTCTCCAGGGTAGGCCTTCCTTAACTGGGAGAAGCTTGTCATTTCTGGGGGAATGAAGAGAACCAAGTGGCAAAATCCCCATTGAATGGCCACGCCTACATCTGTGTTCAGGGCAATTTGGTGGATATTTGTGACCAAGAAAGAGGGGTGAGTTGCCATCTTTTCAATTCCAGCCCTTAACAACTCAACGCACAACAGATAGGAATTACCTGCTCTGGCATCATCCTTACAATTGGTCCTATGCTTGCGACCATTGTTGCAACCAGAAGTCCTTCCTCCTTTTCACTGTCCCTCTATTTACCAAACACTCTGACTGTCTTCCTGGAGTGGTCTTTCCAGACAACATGTCCAAAGCAGATAAGACAAAGTCTGTCCATCCTTGCCTCTAAGAAGTACTCTGGCTGTCCTTTTAGTAGTCCATAGTACTTTCAATATTCTTCTCTACCACCACAATGAAAATGCATTGATTCTTCTCCAGTCTTCCTTATTCAGTGCCCATCTTTCACATGCACATGATACAATTGAAAATATCATGGATTGGGACAGGTCCTCAAAGTAATATTCTGTGTTAGTCCTGGTAGACTAGAAAAAAATTTCATAGACATGCATATGGATATAAGGGTAAGGTTTATATATAAGAGGAATGGAGCATTGAGAAAGCATCCCAATCCAGTCCAGTTCAAAGTCATAAGTCCGATATTAATCCATATGCCCAATATCAGTCTCTAAAGTCTTCTTCCGACTCACGAAGTTATAGGCCAGTGGGTGCAGAGTCCTGGCGCTGGCAGAGGTCTCCCCATGGTTCCTCGCTTCCAGGGCCAGGGTCCATCAACAGCATCCAGTGGAGGTAGAAGCAACTCAGCACTGGCAGTGTTCTCCACAGGGCTTCTCCAGCCTCAGAGGTCTAGTTCCATCAGGGTCAGGCCGTGTGGCTTCTCCTCCAGCAACTCCAGCTCCTCGGACGCTGCCATCTTGTCTTGTCAGTAGTTCATCATCTCAGAGACTACTGTTAACAAACTGGGGAGGTGGCCTCTCATCTTCACAAGGGAAATACCACGAGATTTCTCAGAAGTCTCAGGAGAAAGTCATGCCCACACAGAGGACTCATTGGCTACTCAATGACTATCTCCAGAGTAACAGGCTAGAATTCCCCCCTACATCTCAATCATGAAATTGACATCTCGAATACATAACGGCCACATATTCTCAAAGCAATATGCTTGCTTTTCATTACCCAAAAGGGTTCAGCAGATTTGCCTAATTAATACAACTCATCTTTTTATCTCTTGAATGCTATTTCTATCAGCATTGATTGAGGATCAGCAGATTTGCCTAATTAATACAACTCATCTTTTTATCTCTTGAATGCTATTTCTATCGGCATTGATTGAGGATCCAAGCAAGACAAAATCCTTGACAGTTTCAATCTTTCTCCATTAATCATGATGTGACCTATTGGTTCAGTTGACCTATTGGTTCAGCTGTGAGGATTTTCGTCTTCTTTATACTGAATTGTAACCCATACTGAAGGGTGCAATCTTGATCTTTATCAGCAAGTGCTTCAGGTCCTCCACTTTCAGCAAGCAAGGTTGTGTCGTCTGCAGATCTCAGATCCTAATGCCACAGTCTTCTTCATATAAGCCAGTGTCTATGATGATTTGCTTAGCATACAAATTGACTAAGAATGGTGAAAGGATACAACTCTGTCACATATCTTTCCTGATTTTAAATCATGCAGTAGTCCTTTGTTCTGTTCACATAATTGCCTCTTGATAAATGTTCAACTTTTGCAGGGACACAATGAAGTGTCCTGGAATTCCTGTTCTTCTCAAAGTTATCCATAGTTTGTTATGATTCATACTGTAAGATATCTTGGCAAAGTCAATAAAACACAGATAAACATCTTCCTGGTATTCTCTACCAAGATCTATCTGACATCTGCAATGATATCCCTCGTTCCATGTCCTCTTCTGAATCTAACTTGAATCTTTGCCACCTCTGTCAATGTACTGTTAAAACTGTTGTTGGATGATATTAAACAAATTTTATTTGTATATGATATCGGTGATATTGTTTGAGCATTTTGTTGGGTTACCTTTTTTGGAATGAATACAAATATGAATTTCTTCCAGGCTGTTGTCCAAGTCTTTGTCTTCCAAATGTCCTGGCACAGACAAGCCAGTACTTCCAGTTCTTCACCAGCCAGTTGAAGCATTTCAATTGTTTGTGCATCAATTTGTGGAGCCCTGTTTGGGACTCGTGCTTTAGTGTAGCTTAAACGTCCTCTTTCAGCTCCGTTGGTTTAGCTCATGTGCTACCTCCTGAAATGGTAGAAAGTCAACTAGTTCTTTTTGACTCAGTCGCTCTGCGTATCCTTTCTATCTTCTGATGCTTCCTCCATAATTCAATAATCTGATCATAGAATCTTTCAATATGGCAACTTGAGGCTTGCATTTTTTTCCTTTCAATTTATGATATGCTCAGTACGTTCTTCCTTTTTGGCTTTCTAACTCTAGATCTTTACAATTTCATTATAATATTTTACTGTTTTGGGGTATATAATTCACATTCCATACAATCCATTGTTTTAAATATATTTTAAAGTTGTACAGTCATCACCACAATCTATTTTAGAATATTTTTTTCATTCTTGTATCCATTATCATTAGCTCCCCTCTACCCCAACCTCCCTTGCTATAAGCCTAAAGAACTACTAATCTAGTTACTGTCACTATGGATTTACTCGTCTATTCTTAGATTAGGGTTTATGATGAAAGGTGAGCTGAAAATCCATTTATATATATAAAATTTATATATACCCCTGTCTATTTTAGAGGCAGCATTATCAGTTTGTTGAGAAATAAGAGAGGTAAACTACAGGAGATATCTGGTAATTTTAATAATACTAGACACATCTATAAGGTGAACAATAGCATCAAGGATTTATGCAGTAATTCTAGCAATTCAACCATATGCAATGAAAGGGTAGAATTTGGCCAGAGATAAAACTCAGGGGGCTGAGCCCCGGTGGCGTAGTGGTTGTGCGCGGGTCTGCGGCCCACTGGGATGGAGGTTCGATTCCAGCAGTGGGGCTGGGCCTCCTACTCCCACCACTGGAGAGCAGTGATGCCAAAACAAACAAACAAAAAAAACAACCTCAGATGGCAGAAAAAAGTTAGGAAAGAAATATCTGATAGTAAAAAATATGGAAGAAGTGAGGAATGTGCTGTTACATCGGAGGAATTGCAATAAATGTCACAAAATATGCATGAACTGTTGAGTAGAAACCAATTTGCTCTGTACACTTTCATCCAAATCACAATAAAAGTAGAAAAAATCATATGCATCATTTCAATAGATGTATGCAGAGTTAAAAATCAAAATAAAACAAAAGAAAATAGTAGATAGACAAGAGGGAGAGCTTCAGACTTAAAAAAAAAATAAAAATAGCTCAGCTTTTTGTTGAAGAGGAAAGGACATGTCAACCAGAATTTCTCATAAAAGTTTGAGTGAAAAATATGAACAAAGACACACTAGGCGATGATAAAGCGGAATATAAGCTTAAGAGTAGTATTTCTCCAAATGTTTTTGGTTACATATGCTCCTTTCTACAAAATTAAAATCATTGTTCTGTGTTCAGACATATTCAAAAATTTTCCCCTTAGCACTTTTGGTTCATGTTGCTTTAGATTTCTCTCTTGGAAATGTCATATAGCTCATTACAGTGCAATTAATTTTTTTTCTATTGGCTTTTTTTATATGACCTTTTTGGTAATGATCTTGTAATACCACCAAAAAATTATGTGGGACTATGCAAAGAAGGTGCTTTTGAACCACCAAGGACATTAGACAGTGGTGAATAATACAAATAAGGCACATGGCACCTTTGTGGGGGCAAGACCATATCTATAAGGTGTTTGAAACCATGAGGAAACTGATATATTTTGCCATCCTTCTGGGCTTAGAAGACAGCCAATTCCAGAGCATAGCAAGAACCTCACTACCATGAACAAACAAGAACTAGGAGTGAAACATGTCATTTGAACCCAGAATTCCAATATTGTGAAGCTCCTAGACCAGAGGCAAAGGTATAACACTGAAGACAATGAGAAACAGTGAGAAGCAGAAGCAAAAATGTGGAGGCCGCTTAATGAACTTCCTGGCCCACTGAGTGAGAATATTGAGTACCTTTGGGCAGGAGGCTTGTGGATAAGAGTGGGATACCTATAGGAACTTAATGAAAACAGGCTCATAGCTTACCCGAGTGAGAGCTGGACACCTTCAGGCAGAGGCTTTCTGGTGGACAGGAGGGTCTTCAGGCACTTGTTGGTGGAGCTGCAATTTCAGAAGTGATTTGAAGTGAATCTTTCAAGAAACTCTGGTTTCAAGGCTCTTTTACACAGTTTAGGAAGATTCTTAAGTCTCACTGCTGATATAGGGGTTTTTCAAGACTAATCAGCAAATGTCAGGTTGATAAAAGGAAAAGGATTGTATTGACCAATCCATGTCCTATAGGCCTTGGGGTAAACTTGATTTTAGGGGGTGAGAGAGAGCACAAGGTAGAGTGTAAATTGTAAATTGAGGTCCCAAAAGATTTCAGGGTTTTCCCCATCTATTTCTTCTCTTTTGTGCTTGGGTTCAGTTGCCTAATTGCTATTTAATCAATATATATTTGAATAACAAGCAAAGTAGAAGAAAAGGAACTGTGTGTATGATTTACTGGAAAATGTTGAGTTCAGTGAGTTGGAGGTTAGCTGGCGTTGTGGTCTGGGATTTTTCATGTAATCACAGCTTGTAAGTGGTAACCTGGTTATTAGCCAAAACCTTGGTAGAAGTTAACCTTATAAACTGGTTTGGGTCAAAACTGATCTGTTCAGCATTTCCCACTTTCATTCTATAAGAAGGCCACCATATAATTTGTATATCTTCTGGTTGGAGAATTGCTTTTGAGATTTACATTCCATATTATACCTCTGTGATGAAATATTGTCATATGATTCAGGCACATCTGGTTTCACTGTAGTTAATTCTACTTAGCTGACTTCTTTCTTCATCATCCAGTTGCGTTAAGACTTCTCATTTCTTAAGTTTTTATTTTCAAAATTAATTTTAATTATGTAAGTAATACATGACTATTATTTAAAACAGTCAAAAGAATCCCTTAAAATTATATCCTATAAGTTCAAGATCTCTCTCTCACTCCACGGAGATAATCATTCTTTGATGTTATTCTTCTCTTTTCCTCCCTTTTCTTTTTGAACAGAGTATTGTGGTTTTGGTAAAAGTTTGCAGAGGAAATTCATGCACATTTTGCTTGATGACATTAGTTGAAATCCCTTAGATGCAACTAATTCCACTCCCTCCTTCAATGTTTACATCTTATGGGTAGACATTGGAGGATTTTTAAGATTGTGGCCCTTCTCTTTTTTAGCATTACTGTATTTTTTTGGACCATAAGATGCACTTTCTTCCCTCCCAAAAAAAGTGGGGTGAAATCAAGGGTGCATCTTATCGGGCAAAGGTATTGTACCCCAGAACATTTTATTATTTTTTGGGGGGGGCATTACTGCTCTCCGGTGGTGGGAGTAGGAGGCCCAGCCCCACTGCTGAAATTGAACCTCTGTCCCAGTGGGCCGCAGTCCCGCGCACAACCACTACACCACTGGGGCTCAGCCCTTTTGTTATTTTTATTTTTTTCCCTCAGAACATTTTAGTATACTTGTACTATTTGGTTCAGAATATTTTTTCTTGTTCTCCTGATCTAAAAACTTGATGTGTCTTATGGTCAGGTGTACCTTATGGTCCAACAAATATGATATTTAATTATTTTAATTTATTTGTGGATTATCATACATACAAAGAAAAATATACAATACATAGTTACAGACCTTATCTCATCAGAACAGTGAAAACATCCCAGTGAACACTGACAATCCTTCTGTGGATTGTGTATGTGATTCTTCTCCTTCTCCTTCTTTTTTCTACCCATTCTCTTTCTTTAATTCTGTCTTTCTGCTCTCGCGTCCCCACTCCCTTTGCCCCTGATCTCATAGTTTTTAAAGACTTTTCTGTTGGTGTGAATATCATTTCTTTCTTTCCTTTTTCCTTAATAGGAAACAATGTTGTCATGGAATGTGTATATCTATGAGATTGTCTAACTTTGATGAGCATAATGTCCTCCAATTTTGTCCATGTTATCAGATGTTTGACAAACTTTTAATGTTTTAAGGTGCATAATATTCCATTATATGTCTGTCCTAGAGTTTATTTATCCATTCCTTCACAGATGGGATTTTTGATTGTTTTATCTTTTTGCTATTACAGAAATTGCTACAACATACCTGGTATGGCTATATCTGTTTGTGCTTTATTCTATATATTTTTAGGATACATACTAAGTATGTATCCCAACAGTTACTATTTTCTGGTTGTGGTTTTCTTTTTAATTTTGCTGTCAGTGTGATGTGCTATATCATCATTGTTTTAATTTGTATTTCTCTTATAGATAATGAATGTGACCATTTCTTCACAGGATGGTTGGCTGACTGAATGTCATCTTTAATAAATTGTCTATTGATGCCCTATGCCAAATTTTAGATTGATTATGTATGTTTTTCTTATTAAGGTGCCATCGTTTTCTTTCTTTTTTTAAAAAAGGTCATTTTATTGAGAGCTCATACAACTCATCACAATCCATATATCCATCCATTGTATGTCAAGCACATTTGCAGATTTGTTGCCAACATCATTCTCACAACATTTGCTTTTTACTTAAGCTCTTGGTATTAGCTCCTCATTTCCCCCCTCCTTCCCTCTCCCCCCTCCCTCATGAATCCTTGATAATTTAAACATCATTATTATTTTGTCATATCTTACACTGTCCAATGTCTTCCTTTACTCACTTTTCTGTTGTCCATACCCCAGAAAGGAGGTTATATGTTGATCCTTGTAATCGGTTCCCCTCTTTCTACCCCACCTACCTTGCACCCTCCCAATAATACCACTCTCACCACTGTTCTTGAAGGGATCATCTGTCCTGGATTCCCCATGTTTCTAGTTCCTTTCTGTACCAGTTTACATCCTCTGGTCTACCGGATTTGTAAGATAGATTTGTGATCATGATTGCGAGGAAGAGAAAATATTGAAGAGTTAGAGAAAACTTGGGTTTCATCATTGGTACACTGCACCCTGACTGGCTCATCTCCTCCCTGCAACCCTTCTGTAAGGGGATGCCCCATTACCTACAGATGAACTTTGGGTCCCCAATCTGTACTCCTCCTCATTTATGGTGCTGTAGTTTTCTTTTTTGTTTGTTTGTTTTTTTGGGCATCACTGCTCTCTGGTGGTGGGAGTAGGAGGCCCAGTCCCACTGCTGGAATTGAACCTCCATCCCAGTGGGCTGCAGTCCCGCGCACAACCACTACGCCACTGGGGCTCAGCCCAGTGCTGTAGTTTTCTGTAGGTTTTTTTTTAATCATTGTCAATATTTTTCCCATTGTGTGGGTTCTTTGTTAATTCTTTTGATGAAGTCACTTGATGTACATAAGTGTATTTTTAAGCCCATGTCCTCAATTTTGTCTTCTGTAGTGTGGGTGCCCTCATTATGCTTATTAGTGTAGCTCTGGTTTATATTAGGGCCCTTAAGAGTGTCCTTTTTTTACATTGATGATTTTTATGGTTCTAGGGTTTATATTAACACCTTTCATCCATCTTGAGTATACTTTTGTATATGCTGTAAGATATTTGCTTCATTCTTTTGCAGGTAGAAATCCATTTTTTTCCAGCACTTCTTATTGAAAAGGCTCTCTTCCCCTTTTAATGTATATTAGCCATTTATCATAAATAAGATGCATGTAGGTGTTTGAATGTATTTCTGAATTCTCTGTTTTAATCCACTGGTCTACATAGCTATTATTGTACCGGTACCAAGTTGTTTTCATTACCATGGTTTTACAATAAGTTTTAAAATCAGAGCGTGAACAACTTCTTTATTTTGTGTTAATAGCATTTTGTTTATTCTGTGTTCCTTTCCTTTCCATATAAAGTTGGTGATCAGTTTTTGCATTCCCTTGAAGAATTGTGCTAGAACTTGATTTGTAATTTCATTGAATTTATTAATATTGATATTTCCATGATAATAGGTCTTCCTACCCATGAATATAGGACATTCTTCCATTTGGACAAGTCTCTTTTGGTTTCTTGTAGAAATGCTTTGTCGTTTTCTTTCTTTTCTTTTTTTTTTTTTTTGGCATCACTGCCCTCTGATGGTGGGAGTAGGAGGCCCAGCCTTTGCTCCTGTGGAGCTGCTGCTGGATTTGAACCTCCATCCCAGTGGGCCACAGTCCCACACACAACCATTACACCACCAGGGCTCAGCCCCTGTCGTTTTCTTTGTATAAGTCTTTTGTTATTCTAGTTCTTTTTATTCCTAAGTGTTTTATATTGGGGATAATGATTGCAAATGGTATTGTTCTATTAACATCCTTTTTTAGAAGTCTTCTTTAATATACAAGAATTTAATTAATTTTGCTTGATCTTATAGCCTGTTATCTTGCCAAATTCTTCAATTAATTCCACCTATTTTTAAATGATTCTTCATGGTTTCCTATAATAGAATTATGTTATCTGCAAAATAAAGAGGATTTTGATTTTTCTTTGCCAATTTGGATACCTTTAATATCTTTTCAATGTCTTAGAGCTCTAGCTAAGATTTCCAGGATGATGCTAACAAAGATTGATGACAAAGAGCAATCCTGTTTAGTTCTTGGTCAGAGGAGGAATGTTTTCCATTTCTTTTTTTGTTTTGTTTTGTTTTTTGGGCATCACTCCCTCTGGTGGTCATGGGAGTTACCCAGCACTGCTCCTGAGAACCGCCAAGCCCGTGGGCCGCAGTCCTGTACTCAACCACTTATGCCACCGGGGCTCAGCCCTGTTTTCCATTTCTATTTAGCAAGATGACAGTTGTTGGTTTTGCATATGTTGCCTTTCTTATGTGGAAGATCGCCTCCTCCTATTTTATTAAATTTTTTATCAAGAAAGTGCTGAATTTATTATATTATAATAAAAGGCGTTTGATGGCCTTTTCTGCACTTATTAATATAATCATATAGTTCTTTTCCTTTGGTTTATATAATAGATTACGTTGATAGTTTTTTTAATAATGAACCATCCTTACATGCATGGCATGACTTCCACTTGATCATGATATACATATAATTAATGTTTTACTGAATTCTATTAGCTAGAACTTTGTTGAAATTTTTGGTATCTATACTGATAAGGAATATTGGTCGATAGTTTTCAATTCAGGTGATGTCTTTGTCTTGCTTAGGTATCTGGGTTATACTCCTTTCATAAAATGAGTAAATTATTTGGAAGTATATTATTCTTTTCTATATTCTAAATAATTTTTGTAGGATTGCTATTAGTTTCTCTCAATGATTGGTATAATTCCCTAGCAAAACCATCTGGTCCCTGACTTTCTGATGTGGGAAGTTTCTTACTTACTAGATCTATTTCTTTTTGTGTTACAGATGTGTTGCGGTTTTCTACATTAGTCTGTGTTAATTCATGTAGGCAATATGTGTCTAGAAATTTAACTCTGTCTTCTAGGTTTTCAAATCTGTTGGTGTACAATTTTTTTTGGGGGGGGGGCATCACCGCCCTCAGGTGGTGGGAGTAGGAGGCCCAGCCTTTGCTCCGTGGGGCATACAATTTTTGTTGTTATTTTTATTTCCCTAACCTTTTAATGTTCGTTTTGTGACCTTATTTATTTATTTAAAAAAATCATTTTATTGGGGGCTAATGCAACTCATCACAATCCATTTAAACGTCTATTATATGTCAAGCACATTTGTACATCTGTTGCCCTCATCAGTCTCAAAACATTTGCTTTCTGTTTAAGTCCTTGGCATGTGATTCTCATTTTTCCCCTCCCTCCCCCAGCATACAATTTTTTTATAATAGTGTAAAATTACTTTTTTATCTTCATTGTTTGTTTTGTGATATCACCCATTTAATTTCTTACTTTTGGGGGGGGGCATTACTGCCCTCTGGTGGTCGTGGGAGCTATCCAGCACTGCTCTTGAGAGCCATGGCTGGATTTGAACCGCCAAGCCCACGGGCCGCAGTCCCGCACTCAACCACTTACGCCACCGGGGCTCAGCCCTAATTTCTCACTTGTAATATTTGTTTTGCACCTTCCTTTTCTTTTGTTTGTGGTTTGTGTTATTTCAATGGTTTGTCAACTTTGTTCTTCCTTTAGAGAAACTAACTTTTGTCTTATTGATGGTTTTTAATAAAAAAAACTTCAGATTTACTTTATTTCTGTTCTAGCTTTTATTTCTTTTGTTGTAGTAGCCTGGGGTTTGTTTTGCTAGTCTTGTTCTGATTGTTGTAGGTGATGTATAAAAGAAAGCATTTTGGGCTGAGCCCCGGTGGTGTAGTGGTTGTGCGCGGGACTGTGGCCCACTGGGACGGAGGTTCAATTCCAGCAGTGGGGCTGGGCCTCCTACTCCCACCACCGGAGAGCAGTGATGCCCGCCCCCCCGGAAAAAAAGAATGCATTTTAATTTTTTCTCCCCACCCTACAATTAAAAGCGGTTTATTAGAGAAGTTAAAACATTACTGTAAGCCTGAATCAGAAAACATAATATGAATTATCTCACCTGAGTTCAATTACATTCACCTCTCCCCAACTCAGATTTGACATCGACCCTCCTCCCACCCCCAAGTATGTTGGGGAAGAAGTGCCAATGTTCTCTGTGGGGTTAGTCATGGCAGGTATGGACACAATGTGTCAGCTTACCTTTTCCCCTCTCCTGTGCTTAGGTCGGGAGTGCAGGCATCTAGTCACAGCAGCACAGAATCTGTGGCACTTATGGGGGTTCTTTGTGGTGATTATTCTTTCTAACATACCAAGATATAATCGATAGAGGTTTCTATTCTTCCAGAGAGCTCCTTAACATAAGTTTTTCAGTCTCCTCTGCTTTTATAACAATTTTGTTTGAAGAGGGTTTTACAGACACTCCGGCAACTAGGTCATAGGGGATTTGAATCCTCCTTTGGTTTCTTCTCACATAATTGTCTTTTTGTAACTGATTTATCTCACTCCTCTTAATGTCTTCCAGGCTCATCCATGTTTCAAGATATTTTCTAATTCATTATTTTTTTAAAATTTTTTTGGGGGGGCATCACTGCCCTCAGGTGGTGGGAGTAGTAGGCCCAGACTTTGCTCCTGTGGAGCTGGAATTGAACCTCCATCCCAGTGGGCCGGAGTCCTGCGCACAACCACTACGCCACCGGGGCTCGGCCCTCACCTTTATTCTTTAACATCACATAATAATTCAGCGTGTGTATGGGCCAAAGTTTTGTGTACCTATTCATCTGTTGATGTATACTTAGTTTATTTTTATCGTTTGGCAATTGGGACTAATGTGACAATGCATATACAGGTGCGACTATATCTATGTATGTTCTCCAGGGAGATTGCCAGATCAAAGGGTATTTCTATTTTCAATTTTCATACCATTTTCTACAGTGATTGCCCTACTTTAGAATGCTACAGTGTGTGACTGTTCGAATCTCTCTACACCCTGACCAGGATTTGTTATTTTTCTTCTTTTGATCATTGCTATTATTGCAAAGATGAGATGATGTCTCGTTGCTGTTTTGATTTGCTTCTCTTTAATGATGAATGATAATGAACATATCTTAATAGATTTGCTGGTCACCTGAATATCTTCCTTGGAGAAATGTCTGCTCATGTCCCTTGCTCATTTTAAAATTTGGATCATTTTGTTGTTGAAGTTTTGTGCAAATTGCAGAGATCAGATATGTCATTGCCAAAAATACTGCCCCAGACGATAGGTTTCTGACGTGTATTGTTCCACTCCCTTTAATGTATTGTCATATGTATGTTTGGAAATTGCATATTTAAGTGGCACTATCTTTTAAAAATACAAATGATATTTCACTGTCCAACCTGATTTTCTTTTCACAACTTAGTAATATGTCTTAGGGATCTAACTACACATCTCTTTTAAATTGTGACATAAAATGTCTTGGAATAATAAGATGACTTATAAAAAAAATTTCTTGGAATAGACACACAACAAATTTTTGACCATAGCCCAAAGGATAGATACGTAGGTTGTTCTGATTACATCTAGTGTTTTTAAAAACAACAATACTGCCACTTTATTTTTTAACAGTTTATGAGATTAGAAGTCTGAATTCAGGGTACCAATTTCAGGAGAAGACTTTCTTTCTCTGTTGGTTCTAGGGGTTGGGCCTTGTTTCCCTTCAGCATCTGTGGGTTAGCCTTTCTTGGCAATGTTCATGTTTTTTTATGTTTCTTGTCACCAGTCTTCCCTTGGCTTAGGACAGTGGTTCTCAACCTGTGGGTCGCAATCCATTTGGGAATCAAACGACCCGTTCACAGGGGTTGCCTGATTCATAGCAGTAGCAAAAATGACATTTATGAAGTAGCAACAAAAATAATTTTATGGTTGAAGGAGTCACCACAACACAGGGAACTGCATTAAAGGGTTGCGGCACTAGAAAGATTGAGAATCACTGGTTTGGGAAGTTCTGGGCACAGACATATGAAGTCCAAAGGATGTGTCCCACTCCTCATTATCCCTCTTGGCACTTACTTCTCATTGCTGTGAGCGCTCATCATGAGTTCTGATTCATGGTGACCCTGTACAACAGAACAGAGCACTGCCCCGTCTTGTACCACCCTGTCAACTTGGAATCATTGTTGCAGCCACCGAGTCAGTCCCTCTTGCTGAGGACCTTCCTCTTTCCTCTGACCCACTTTACCAAGGATGATGTCCTTCCCTACATGCCACATAGGAAGCCATATATTCCTGTAGCTTCGATGTCTATCTTCCCTTCCCTGTCATCACAGCTGACCAACGTGTACTCTGCCACCTACACAGGTGATGCTGCACTGAGCCCAAAGGCCCCTTGAGTCTCTTTCCTCTTGTCTTTCTCCTGATCTTTATGTAGTCAGGCAGCCACTTAGTCTCCTGACACTGTGAGTTTCATTGGAGAAGGCAAGGGTGGCAGGTTGACTAGAAGATGGACGAGTAAGATACAGACCGAACCAGATCCACCTTCAGAAGGGGACGTCTGCGTGAGATCATGTGTGAGATCATGAAACACCGGCTTTTGTCTCATTAACCGAGTTTCAACTTGCACCTCCTTTCTCTTGTCTTGATTTGACTTTAAATCCACGCAACTTGTTAGAATTTTGAGTTGACATTTCCTATAGTTTCCTTATTAGAGTCTTGGACTGACTGGATGAACTAAGGGATCCCAGGGTGAGTGATAATTACCTGTTCACTTCCTCAGGAAACAGAATGTCTTCAAAGCCAGGGCACCTGGCTCCTAGGTCTGGTTCTGCCACTAGTTGCATGATTTTAAGAAAATCACATCACTTCTCTGGGCCGTTTCACACCTGAGAAATGAAAGGTTTGCCTTACATTAACGATTCTGCATATCCCCACCCCTCTCCCCCGCCCCCCATGGCCATCTCAAGCATAAGTAAATATATATTTACTTATAAGATATACATTCATATGTAATTCATGGGGACTAACTCTAATTTCATCTATGTCCTCTCCATTCACAAAATAGAGAAACTTCCAGTGTGTTTTAAAAAGAGCTAAATTATACACTTTGTTTATTGACTGCACCAGAGTTATACTTACTGAAGACTTAATTACCTGACTTCAGAATGATTGAAAGAGAGGAGAGAGAACACATTATAAAAATTCACCACTAAGACCTAGAACAAAATCATATCCAATGTGAATGGGGGAAGGGAGGGCCTGGAGTGGAGACCCAAAGCCCATCTGTAAACAATTGGTCATCCCCTGACAGAAGGGTCACAAGGAAAAAATGAGCCAGTCAGGGTGCAGTATAGCATTGATGAAACACACATTTTTCCTCTAGTTCTTTTTTTTTTAATTAATTCAATCATTTTATTGGGGGCTCATACAACTCTTATCACAATCCACACATACATCCATTGTATCAAGCCTTTCCTCTAGTTCTTTAATGCTTCATTCCCCCACTATCATGACCTCAATTCTACCTTACAAATTGGATTAGATCAGAACAATGCACACTGCTACAGATACGGAGCCCACAACACAGGGAATCCAGCATAGAAAAGTCCCTTAATACTAACAATAAGAATAGAGGAGAAGGTGAGGGGAGAAAAGAGGTATTGATCACAAGGATCAACCTATAACCCCCTCCCAGGGGGACAAGCAACAGAAAAGTGGGTAAAGGGCTACAGAGGACAATGTAAGATATGAAAATAATAATCTATAACTTGTCAAGTGTTCATGAGGGAGGGAAGGTGGGTGAGAAAGGGGGAAAATTGAGGAACTTATATCAAGGGCCCAAGTAGAAAGAAAATGCTTTGAAAATGATGATGGCAGCATATGTGCAAATGTGCTTGACACAATGGATGAATGTCTGGATTGTGATGAGATGCAAGAGTCCCCAATAAAAGTAATTAATAAAAGGGGCTGAGCCCCGGTGGCGCAGTGGTTGTGCGTGGGACTGCGGCCCACTGGGTTGGAGGTTCAATTCCAGCTCCACGGAGCAAAGGCTGGGCCTCTTACTCTCACCACCTGAGGGCAGTGATGCCCCCCCCAGAAAAAACAAAAAAAAAAAGTAATTAATAAAAACAAAATTTACCACTTCAATAGTGTGAAGTAAACATGAGATGTGAAATTTGTATTTTTTTTTGGTCCTTCCTTTTTTTTTTTTTTTTTTCTGATCAAACTCCGTTTATTCAAGGCTCAGCCAGCAGTATTTATCTCAGAGCATGAGATGAGGTAGAGGGCACCTTGGTCCTTCCTTATATGCCTCTCATACTGTGAGGTTCTCATTGGACTGAGAGTTATATTAATAGCTAAAGACATATCTTTAATACAAGTCTCATAAATGCATATCAATGATATCAGCTTATGTTCAATCAAAAATTAAAAATCTGTACCTAGGCCAGAGGGAATTTTGATACAAACAAATTCTCTCCCAAATGAACAATTATTTAGAGATTTTTTTGGGGGGATGGGGGCAATTAAAAAACTGTTATATTGACATATAGTTCATATCGCATAGAATTCATCTGTCCAAGAATATGAAAAAGTTTTGCAAGCATCATCACAATTAATTTTAGAACATTTTCTTCTTCTCACACTTGTTGTTAGCTCCCGATTTTCTCCTAGGCTTCCCCTGCCATGCCTCTAACTAAAACCAAAGAAGAAAACAAAAACAAGTCCAAACTCACTGTCATCAAGTTGAATATGAGTTACAGTGGGCCCTGCAGAACAGGGTAGAACTCTTCCTGTGGTTTCCTAGATCGTATCTCTTTTTTGTTTTGTTTTGTTGTTTTGGGGGCATCACTGCCTTCTGGTGGTGGGAGTAGGAGGCCCAGCCTTTGCTCCTGTGAAGCTGCTGCTGGAATTGAACCTCCATCCCAGTGGGCCCCAATTCCGCGCACAACCACTACGCCACCGGGGCTCAGCCCGATCGTATCTCTTTATGGAAGTAGAAGATCCCATCTGCTGACTGCATGAGAAGCCCAACACTGCCAGTGCCCCTTCTCCAAGGACACTATTAATCCAGTTACTGTCTCTCTTCATAGATGAAACGATTCCTGTCTCTGCTGTCCTCCTTTAACACATAAACATGTTCTAGGCTTTCTCATCTTTTATGATACACAAATGCTTTTTAAAATTCAACAACTCTGTGAAGTTCTTTCCTAGCTTCAGAGCCTTAGTCCTTGAAATATTTGTCAATATTCCCTGTTTCTAATTCCTTACATTCATTTCCCCTCAAATCTCTGCAATCTGGTATCTGTGGCCACAACACCTGTGAAATGGCTTCCATCCACAACAAAGATTCTCCATATATGCAACTAAAATGGATAGCCTTTGTCCTCATTTTACTTGATCTTCTAACTCTAAATCCTAAACACGGTTGGTCCTAAATGTAGTCAGAGTTTGTCATTTGCATATAAGCAGAGAGGAGAGAGAAATGATTTATGAATAGAAGTATGATAGTAAAAGTAGATAGTGACTTAGATCTTACAAGCTGATAAAATTTTTTTTGTTTGCTTTTTGGTTTTTTTGGGCCTCATTGCTCTCCGGCGGTGGGAGTAGGAGGCCCAGCCCCACTGCTGGAATTGAACCTCCATCCCAGTGGGCCGCAGTCCCGCGCACAACCACTACACCACCGGGGCTCAGCCCTTTTTTATTTTTATTTTTTATTTTTTGGGGGGCATTTATTTATTTATTTATTTTTTGGGGACAATATGTTGAGTTTTCTATTGGCATTTATCACTGTGTTAGGCAGGGTTCTCGAGAGAAACAAAACCAGGACACTAATACTTTTCTCTCTATATTTATATAGATAGAAAGATATCTAACATAAGAAATAAAGTTAACTAATGTATAAAGTAGTAAAAATGGCTGGGTGCAAATCACTTGCGTGAGACAGGTAGTAGACTGGCAGTCCTTCGAGTCTTGAGGGCCACTGAGTAGGCCTCTGCAGAGCAATTCAGGCTATCCAGCCACAGGTAGCAAACAGCAAGGCAGGCCACCATCAGTCAGCCAGATGACAAGAGTCTGACAGTCCCCAGCTCAAGGAATGTATATCCCAGGAGCGAGGTGAAGCAGGGCTTGAAGGAATCTCAACTCACAGCAACACAGTCCATTGATTAGGAGTCCCACGTATAGTGTAGCTTGGAGATCAAGGTACAGGACAAACAAGGCAGCCGGCTGGTCCGAAGATCCAAGAGCAAGAGGGAGAGGGTGGGTATTGCCAAGTCATTTATATCTCTGCCTTTCAATTGATCTTACATGTGTTCATTGGCCATGTTGTCACAACAAACCTACCTATCTTCTTTGGCCATGGTGGCACAACAAGCCTACCTATCACAATCACCAAAAATAACAAAAATGTAAATATGATACCATATCATAAATGTTCATTTAAGTGAATTTCCACAAGCTTAACACACTGTTATAGAGAGAAACTGCTTTGAAAAACAGAACATGACTAGCATCCCAGTATCTCTCCTTTGCCCTGTTCTACATACCAACTCACTTTCATAGGAACCTAACCACCAGGAGCTCTGATGGCACCATTGGGAAGGTGTTAGACTGCTAACTGAAAGGTTGGAGGTTCAAACCCTTGAGCTGCTCTGTGGGGAAAAAGATGAAGCTGTCTGCACTGAGATATACAGCCTCAGAAACCTGAGGTAATGGGGTCACTGAGTCAGAATTACCTCCATGGCAAGTGGAGATCTTGAATTCTGCAGCACAGGTGTGTTCCTTGCTTTTCTCGGATGTTTTGTTTCTTCCTTTTTAAAAAGCAAACCAGTTTCCTATTCAAAAAACCATACATCTCTTGTTTTGTGACATTAGTTGCAATCCCTCGATGTAACAACAAGCCTCCCACTTCCTCCCTGGGCTCCTCATTCGCCTATCATTCTCGCCAGGGGAACTTTGGGTGGAAATGCTGCTTCTTTGGTCTCCTAGAGTTGACAAAGTTCTGAGCATGTTCCTCACAAAGTGTCACTGCTCGAACTATAGGCCTGTCTACTCTGGCTGAAAGATGATCCAGTTCCCGGCTGAAAGAATACAGTTTCAGTGGTTCAGCCCATCTCTAGCAGTCTAGTGTCTTAAACAATTCTGAACTTTGTTCTACATTTCTCTCTGGCTCTGGTCAAGACTTTTCTATTGTGATCTTGATCGGTGTGGTCACTCCTAATAGTTGGGTATTCTCATCTCATCTCATGAGAGTTGAGGCAGTGGTATGTGTTATGTTTCCTTAATTCTTTGTCTTTACTCTTCTTTGATCCATATAGGGAAAGACCCCCAAACTTGTATCTTAGATGGTTGCTCTCAAGTTTTTAAGACTGCAGTCACAATTCACCCAAGCAGGATGTAGAACATTGTCTTTATGGACTATGCATCAATTGACCCAGATGTCTCCTGTGACTATGATCCTAACCCACGAGCCCCAGTGACCTGCTTATTTTTTTTAATTTTTTGGGGGGAGGGCATCACTGCCCTCTGGTGGTCATGGGAGTTACCCAGTCTTGCTCCTAGAGAGCTGGTGCTGGATTTGAAGCGCCAAGCCTGTGGGCCGCTGTCCCACACTCAACCACTATGCCACCAGAACTCAGCCCTGACTTGCATATTTATATGAGGGATATTCATTAATAATACAGTAGGTAATACACACCATCCCCCAAACATCTCCCACCCTTTCCCCTACATTTTCTTCACACATATATTTATCACTTCCTAAAACAGTACAAATTCAACTTATTTTACTTTGTTATCTCCTCTGCCTATCATGTAAGTTTCATGGAGCCTGTCATGATGATAAGTAAGTTTTCATGCCCAAATGTTGCTGATTGGTCACAAATTAACTCGTGGCTATACTTATATTAGTGTTTGCTGTGTTTAAGCCTGAAAGCAATATAGGTTTGTTTGTTTGTTTGTTTGTTTGTTTTGGCAATATAGGTTGTTATAGGAATGTTTTAAATCAGTGGTTCTCCATCTTCCTAATGTCGTGACCCTTTAATACAGTTCCTCATGTTGTGGTGACCCCTCTAACCATAAAATTATTTTCACCATTATCTCATAAATGTTATTTTGCTACTGTTATGAATTGGGCAACCCCTGTGAGAGGGTCGCTTGACCCCCAAAGGGGTCGTGACTTACAGGTTGAGGACCACTGTCTAAATCATATTAGTTATCTTAGTTTAGACTAAGATTCTAAGTGTACATGTAAAAGATGTTGCCCCCTTTGCCATTGTTGCCTCTCCATGTAGGGTCTCAGAAGTATTCTGCTCTCAGCAATTCATAGATCTCTCCATACTGGCTTCCAAAATGGTTCACTATATTCGGATAGACCGCCAATCCAAACAATCAGCATATTTGAGCTCTCCACATTTTATTTATAAGCTTCCACCCAGTCATTTGGTGGATATAAGGACTATGGATAGCCAAATAATTTCACAACTCTGAGTTCTGTAAACTTTCAGCTAAACCACAATTCTAAAAATTCTATGATGAAAATCTTATTTTTTAAGCCACTACATCATTTTGGGGTTGCTTGCTTTGCATTATTGTAGCAATAAGGAACAGCAGAGGGAAGGGGGAAATGAGTTAATATCAAGGTTTTAGTAGAAAGCAAATGTGTTGAGAATGATGATTGCAACAAATGTACAAATGTGCTTGACAAGTGGACGTCTGGATGGATTGTGATAGGAGTTGTACAAGCTCCCCCCAACAATATAAATACTGATACAAAGTATATATGCATATATTATGATTAAAGCTATATAGGCCCCAATAAAATGATTTAAAAAAAGAAACTGTATACCAAGTCTTTTTTTTTTTTTTTGATATACAACTGGGCCTCCATCCGTTTTATATCAATACCTTGTAGTCTGAGCCATGTCTCAAATGATAATATTAGACTAAATGAAAAATGCCTTCTGTATTTGTCACTAGTTTCTAGTGACAAATGGGACTTAAAATTATCAAGTGTGCTTCTCTTTCATATACTCATCTGTACCACAGAGATTCAACTAGTTGGGTGATACTTTTCCATTAATGTTTTCACTTGTGAAACAAAGTATTTTTTCATCATTATAATAATACTACTTCTACCATATTCACATACCATTTGTCGTCTGTAGCATAAACCATATCATGTGACAAAGAGATTTGCTAGGCCTTGTGCTGCTCTCTCCCCTATCATTTTACTTGTTCTAAATTTGGGCCCAGTTCTATAAGCATCTCGACAATAGTATGACCTATATTGGATTTTGCCATCGTTTTTATTCCTATTCTGTTAGAAAGGACAATTAAGGAAGTTAATACTAAAAAAATATTTTTTGCACTGGTGTGGGTAAAATTACTGTGGGCATGAGACAACAACAACAACCACATTGCCATTGAGTCAGTTTCAACTCTTGACAACCCATTAGGCTTATCTTTTAGGATATAGATTACTGGACCTTTATTGCAAGATGCCTGTGTTAGTCCAGGTAGACCCGAGAAACAAATTTATAAACATGCATATGTGTATAAGAAAGAGGTTAGGCTGAGCCCTGGTGCCCGAGTGGTTGTGTGAGGGACTGTGGCCCACAGGGTTGAAAGTTCAAATACAGCAGCAGCTCTCCAGGAGCAAGGCTGGGCTTCCTACTCTCACCAGGGCAGTGATGCCACACACACACACACACACACAAAGAGGTTTATATACAAAAGCAACTGAACATTGAGAAAACATCCCAGCCCAGTCCAGTCAAAGGTCATAAGTCCTATATTAGCCCATATGTCCGATATCAATCTATAAGTCCTCTTCAGACTCGTGAAGCACATGCAATGACACCAGGGCAATCCCAGGCCAGTGGGTGCAGAGTCTTGTGTAACCACTGGCAGGGGTCCCCCATGGCTCCTCCAGTTTCCAGGGCTCAGGGTCTACCAGTATGCTGCCATGTGTCCTGTCAGCTGCAATGTCTCCAAGGAAGTGAACTGAGATAGTGTCTCTGCTTCCAAAAAGGAATGACCACATGTACCAAAATTCTCAGGATAAGCCATGCTCACATAGAGGTCTCCTTGACTATCTCCAGATTGACAGGCTAAACTCCACCCCTACACTCTTAATCCTCAAATGGACACCAGATTAGGTGACTGCCACAGTGCCTCTGGGTTGATTCAAAACAGCAATCTTCAAGCATTTAGCCATTTGCACCATCCTGGGGTCCTTCATTCCAGAAGGAATGATTGTCTGGCTCCACCAGATACAAATTTGAAACAGTCATAGCTGTGCTTCCTCTTCACACGTTCCTGTTCAGCTGCTTGAGTGAAATCCTCACATTCACAGATGCTCTTGTCCCAAAAGAAAATGAAGTCTTGCTCACTCGTTAGGCTTCTGAATTGCAGTGTTTATACTACTATTTTTAACATTGTTTTTTCACATCAATGAACAACTTTTCAGTCATTAATCTATTTTTGTCAATCAGAGTGCTCACACAACATAAGAGTAACAACAACCAAAATCTAAGTTTTACACATAAACAATTCCATGTCAATGGCACAGCCAAAAATGAACTAGAGCATAGTAACCTTTTTATCTGCAGCCCATTAATCATCTGGCCAGAGTAGTTTCATGCGAGCCTCACATGCCCTCATGAACCGTGATTAAAAACTGCAATGATATTTAACTTATTTTCTTCCATTTCAAAATCATGAAATGCTTCACTACATACTCTTTCCATTGCTTATCCATCAGAAACTGCTGGATAAGCAGTTTGAGGATCATCTGTTCTATGGAAAACTGGGTCACCTTATAGAAATACTAACATGGAAGGTTGATACAGTATCTAAGTCATTCCATAAACTGATTCCGGAACGCCGCCCTTGCCATCAAGTTGATTCTGATTCATGGTGACCCCATGGAATGCAAAGGCAAACTGCAATCCAAACAGTTTTCATGGCTGTGACCTTGTAGGGCCAGATCTCCCAGTCTTTCCTCCCAGGACTTCCAGGTGACTTCAAATGACCGACCTTGCAGTTAGCAGCTGAGTGTTTAAGGCTTGGTGCCACTCAGCCAGGCATTCAGAAACTGTCTGGATAATATGACAATCAAAACAACACTTACCATCTACAGATTTTAATAGATGATCTTATTGCAAACTCTCCCGGAGGTACTGCTAGTGCAATCTTCATCTATTCACAGAGAAAGAACCAGTGGCGTACCATGTGGTTTCCCAAGGTCATGTGACACTCAAGGTCACCATCTTAAAACCACCACCAGCAGCCCTGCGGGAGAACCACTGGGTGATCGACCCCTGCAAACAGTGTCTTGGAAATCCAGAGTGCCACTGTGAGTCAGCATTGATTCGATGGCTGTGAATTTATTTTATTTATCTTCTTTATTTTGCCAAGGTCACGGCGCTAGCAAGAGACAGAGCAGGAAACTAAGAGCCAGGCTCATCTAAGTCTGAATATCCCTGCCAACCTACCTTTCCAACATCATTTTTCTGAAACATCTCTCCCTCTCTCTCTCTTAGACACACACACACACACACACACACACACACACACACACACACTCCATATGCTCCAGCTTCCTAGGAGCTTGCTTTTCTCTTTGTGCCCTTGCTCATCCTGTACCCTCTGCTTGAAACCTTCTGCTCCTTCTATTTCTCCCCTCATCCTCTGGGTGAACTTTCACTCCCCTTGTCACATTCAGTTCACTCGTCTTCTTTGTAAAGCCTTTCTTACCACTCCTATCTTGGGATTTCCACCTTGTCTGTAAGATCAGCCTAAATTTTCTTTCTTTTCGTACTCCAGATAAAGATGTGAAAGAGTCTAGAGTGACAGCTGAGTTATTAAGAATTACGATATGACAAAACATAATTTATTACATTTTATCTGATTGTTCCCTGGTCTATCATTAGTAGATTGCACTTATTGACTTATGCCTGAATGAATCGGCATTTTCTTACCCTGAAATGTTATGCTCAGGCAATCAGAGAAGAGAATTAATTCTTATTGTGTCTCTCGCTGCAGTGAGTTACGTTCACGAGGCACAGAGAATATGTTATTTATTTTACTCTCTGAGAGGGAGCCAAGTATAACCCTGAAGTAACAGGCAAAGATTCGAATACACTAATTCTAACAGCTAGTCCAGATACTACCTATAGTTACATAACACAAACATACAGACCTATCCAGGTGACAAAACTGTATCTTGGGTAATTAAGAAAGGTATCAATAATTCAGTTATATTCTCTCTGAAAAGAAAGAGAAGGGCAGATTGGTGGGTTCAGTGTGTGTGTGTGTGTGTGTGTGTGTGTGTGTGTGTGTGTGTGTTAGGTGCTGCCAAATGAGTTCTGACTCAGTGACCCTCTCTACCTGTGCGTGCATTGCCTGATCCTGTGCCAGCCACACAATCACTCCTAAGTTTAAGCCCATTTTGCAGATACTGCAATCCACCTCACTCAAGGTCTTCCTCTTTTTCCCTGTCCCTCTGCTCTACCAAATATGATGTCCTCCTCCCGGGACTATTCTCTCCTGGCTACATGCCCAAACTTCATGAGACCAACACTCACCCTAACCTCCAAGGAATAGACTGGCTGTATTTTCTCCAAATATTTATTTGTTCTTCTGGCAGTCCATGGTACAAGATCATATTCTTTGCCCACCATAATTCAAATGTACAGTTTGTCCCCCTCTGGTCTTCCATATTTCTTGTCCAGTTATCACACAAGTATGTGATGATTGAAAATACTATGGCTTGGGCCAGGTGCACCTCACTCCTCAAAATGACATCTCTAGAGGCAAAACACTAAGGGTGTGCAACAGAGCAGCAAGGGGAATAGACCAACGAAGTCTCCAGGAAATACCAAAAATAGAATTTGTGGCCAGGATGTGATACTCCATCAGACTTGATCAGAAAACACTCCTAAAGGTCAACAGAGACCGTCAACTATTTACAGGTTTTTCTTTTTTTGTGGTTGGTTTTTTATTTTTGGTGTTGTTTTGTCTTCTTTTGCTCTGTCTTTTTTTTATGTGCATATTATTATCTCCCCAGGTTTCTATAGATAAAATAGCTGGGATAAATAATCTGGAGGAGAAAACAATGGGACCAACGGTTCCAGGGAGACATGGGGAGGAGGTGGAGGGGGAAAAGAAGTGGGTGCTAACAAACCCAGGAACAAGGGAACAGGAAGTGATCTAAGATCGATGGCAAGGAGAATAAAGGAGGCCTGGCAGGGCTTGATCAAGGGCAATGTAACTGGGAGGAATTACTGAAACTCAAATGAAAACTCTGAGAGTGAAAGTGGGACAAGAGGAAAGTAAAAGGAAATAGAGGAAAGAACTAGGAAGTGAAGAGCATTTATAGAGTCTAAATACAGACATGTACATATGCATATGTAAATATATTTTTATATAATGATGGGGAAATAGATCTAGCAGACCGACATTGGGCTTCTACTCAAGTACTCCTTCCATGCAAAAACACTTTGTTCAATTAAACTGGTATTGCATGTTGTTCACCTTCCCGACATGATCGCTGAAGACAAAGCAGGGGCATAAGTAAACATGATGAAAAAAGTTGATGGTGGCTGGTTATCAAAAGATATGGCATCTGGAGTCTTAAGGCTTAAACAAGTAGTCATCTAGCTCAGAAACAACAAGGTCCACGTGGAAGAAGCACACTAGCCTATGTGATCATGAGGTGTCAATGGGATCAGGTATCGAGCATTAAAGAAAAACAAAAAAATCTTATCATTGTGAATGAGGGGCAATGCAGAGTGGATACCCCAAAGCCTATCTGTAGGCAACTGGGCATCCTCTTACAGAAGGATTGTGGAGAGGAGATGAGCCAGTCAGGAAGCAGTGTAGCAACGATGAAACATACAACTTTCCTCTAGTTCTTCAATGCCTCCCCCTGCCCACCCCCCACTATCATGATCCCATTTCTACCTTACAAATCCAACTTGACAAGAGGATGTACACTGGTACAGATTAGAGTGGAAACACTGGGAATCCAGGACTGAAAAACCCCTCAGGACCAATAATGAGAGTAGAGATACCAGAAGGGGAGAGGGAAGGTGGAAGAGAAAGGCGAAATGGATCACAAAGATCTACATATAAACTCCTCCCTGTGGGATGGACAACTGAAAAGTGGGTGAAGGGAAATAATGAGCAATGTAAGACATTGAATAATAATAATAATTTATAAATTATCAAGGGTTCATGAGGGAGGGAGGGTGGGATTGGAAGGGGGGAAAATGAAGAGCTGATACCAAGAGTTCAAGTAGGAAAAAGTGTTTTGAGAATGATAATGGCAACAAATGAACAAATGTGCTTGACACAATGGATGGATGTATGGATTGTGATAAAAGTTGAATGAACTTCCAATAAAATTATTTTTTTAAAACATCTCTGCTTTTTAATACACTGAAGAGGTCTTTTGCAGCAGATTTGCCTAACGCAATATATTGTTTGGATTCTTCTCTGCTGCTTCCCTCAGTGTTGATTGTGAACCCAAGTTAAATGAAGTGTATGACAACTTCCCTCTTTCTTCCATTAACCCTGACGTTGATTAAATCCAGTTGTGAGGATTTGTTTGTTTTGTTTTGACCAAATGTTTTCTGTAGTTGTTGAACACACACTTTGCATGGTCTTAATGGGGGGCAGGGAGGTGGAGAGAGGGAAGGCTCTTATGGATTCCCAAGAAAATGTCATAAAGTCAACAAGTTGACCAGCAGTCTCCTTTCACTTGGGGTTTACTGAGTGAAAAGCACGTTCCTACGTGAGCAGCTAATCCTGGGATTTTTCACTCGTAGAACATTGAGATTTCAGGTGGAATACATCCTGAAATCTGAGAGTAGTTGCAAATCCATTCACCCCTCTAATATCTAGGCAGAATGATTCATCTCTCCATGTTAGATGGCTCCATGTTTGTGGAAGAACTGAGTCTTGCTTGCCTCATTATTGGGACGAATCAAATAGAAAGTGGCCTTCAGGGATGTTTAAGAGAATTACCACACTAGTACACAAGCCAAGTCTTACACATTAAACATTTACTTGTAGAAAGCCATGTTATAAAATCAAATCAAATTAAACAGGCCTTTTTTTTCCCCCGTGAGCATCACAGCCTCTGGTGGTCATAGGTGCTACCCAGTGCCGCTCCTGAAAGCAGCCACTGGACTTGAACTGCCAAGCCTGCGGGCTGCAGTTCTGAACTCAACCACTTACGCCACCGGGGCTCAGCCCTAAACAGTTTTTTTTTTTTCCTCACAAGAACATAAAAATTGTGGAGAACTTAGAACAGGATAAAGATGAAAAAGTAACACAATTTTTCCCTAACAGCCTGAAAGTAGTTTCCACCTTTGTTTGTTTCTTTGAATAGAGACTTCAGTCCAAATTTTTGTTTGCTCTCTTAGTATCTGCTTCTTTCTCCCTCTCTGTCAGATCAGCTTCTTCCACAGGTGCACACCTTTTGGTGCTCCACAGCTTAAACTGCTGTAGAAAACACAAGGAGCAGGAAACACACACACCCCATCTCCACAGAAGGGATAAACCCTCTTTCTTCTCTGCCAACCAGATCAGGATAACATTAGAGATCAATTGGGCTGTTTGAGTAACTGTCTCAACTTTCACCTAATCCATTCTGTAAGCTGCTCTGCTCCTAGTAACAACTGTTTCCCCTGTAAATGGATGTTGCCCTGGGATAGATGGGGTTCTATGTGAGCTCCCATAGTTCTCATCTGAATCTCTGTAGAAGTCCCTTCTTGGATAATATAAACAGTCGTGATCAGGACAATATATCTCTCACTGTAGCCCTTGGTTGGACAGCCATCCTGTGAACTAGATGACGACAATCACGATAAGCATAATTTCTTGGTGGTGGTACAATAATAATCTTTTGTATCACAAGAATTTGGGGATTCAATCATTGCCTGAATAGCCCATCATCTCTTGAGGACAATTAACCATCTTTGGTGAGGAGTTTCTGTAACTATCTCTTCCCTGCTGCTGCCCTTGATGCAGAAGGAGTTGCACTTCATGATAGAGATCCTGGGTTTTTTTTCTTCAGAATCATTTTATTGGGGGCGCCTACATTGTTTCTCATAAGACATAAATACATGTATTGTGCCACGCTTCTTCACATGTCTACAGCTGTCATCGCTCTCTGAACCTCCATGAGGTCCTGTTTTTTACGGGAAGTAGTCCCCTGGAAGAAGTCAAGCTAAAATTCCTGGATCAGCCACCATCATCCACATGAAGGGGGCCTCCTGCTATCTCCACAACCGCCTCCTCTACCTCGAAGACCTCCTGAGGGGCCTCTGCTTCTTGGAGGGGTGTGGAGCCACATCTACTACATTCACATGTCAGGTCAGTGGTTTGTTGGAGTTTCGTGGCTCTGCCATCTAAGGACTTTCTGTTTCCATCTCGAGCTGTGCTTTGAGTACTTGCCAGGCTTTCAAAGGCGACAAAAGCAATCACTCAGAATTTGTTTCTCCATCTTTCATCAGGAGCACTTTCAAGATTAATCCGCATTTGCCAAGTACTGTTTTGAGGGCTGTCTCATTTGTTTCAGCAGTAAGCCCACTGATCAAGAGCAGTTTTCTGCATCGACTGGCATCAACTCTCCTGCCTCCCCTCCCCCAGTGATGAATCTTAGCAAGGTGACAGCCATTCCAAGCTTCTTTGAGCTTCATAGTGACTTAGCAGGAGGGCGGAGTACCAGTCCTAGGTGAAAGAGGGAAGCCGCTGCTAACTGTCCACTGACTTGTTTGTAATTCACTCTGAAGGCTGATGACTTTGATCTTCATCAGTAAGTGCTCCAAGTTCTCTTTGCTTTAAGCAAGCAAAGTTATATTTTCTGCATACTGCAAGTTGTTAATAAACCTTCCTCAAATCCTGATGCTACACTCCTCTTTTCATAATCCAGCATCTCCGATTATTCTCAAGGGATATTCAGCATGCAGATTGAGTAAGTATGGTGAAGAATATAACCCTGATGGACACCTATTCTGATATTTTTTTTTGGGGGGGGGGGAATCACTGCCCTCTGGTGATCATGGGAGCTACCCAGTCTTGTTCCCGGAGAGCTGCTGCTGGATTTGAACCGTTAAGCCAATGGGTCGCAGTCCCACACTCAACCACTACACCACTGGAGCTCAGCCCCTATTCTGATTTTAAGTCATAAAGTATCCCTGTGTTCTGTTCTGATGACTGCCTTCTTTTTCTTCATGTGTATAATGAAGAGTTTTGAGTTTCTCTCAACAATGATATTCATAATTTGTTATGGTCCACAGAGTTAAATGCCGTTGCAATGTCAATAAGTGTTTTTGATATTTTCAGTCAATGATAGCTGATATCAGTATTGATGGCCCTCATTTTATATCCTCTTTTGAATCTGGCTTGAATTTTCAGCAGCTCCTTGCTTTGACAGACTCTTGCAACTGATTTTGAACTATCTTCAGCCAAAGTGTCCTAGCATATGATATTAAAGATATTGTTATACAATTTCAGTATTTTCTTGTGTCACCTTTCTTTGAAATGGGCACAGATATGCATCTTGTCCAGTCAGTCAGCCAAATAGCTGTCTTCAAAACTTTTAGCTTGGGGCTGAGCCCCAGTGGCGTAGTGGTTGTGCGCGGGACTGCGGCCCACTGGGAGTGAGGTTCAATTCCAGCAGTGGGGCTGGGCCTCCTACTCCCACCACCGGAGAGCAGTGATGCCCAAAACAAAACTTTTAGCTTGGATTAGTGGGCACTTCCAGCATCGCATCAGTTTGCTTGAACACTTCAGGTGATATTCCACCTATTGCTGTGGATTTATATTCTGCTAATGCTTTCAGTACAACTTGGACTTCTTCCTTCAGGGCCATTAGCTTTTTATCAAAAGCTATGTCTTGAAATAGCTGAATATTGGCCAGTTCCTTTTAGTATGGTTAGTCTGTGTATTCTTTCCCCTTCTATTGATGCGTGGTGCATCATTCAATATTTTGTCCATCGAATCTTTCAATATTACAATTCAAAGTTTGAATTTTTTTTCTTTAGTTCATTGACCTTGGAAAATGCTGAGTGTAATCTATCCTTTTGTTTGTCTGTTTATCTATTTGTTTATTTATCATGGGGGGGGGGCATCACTGCCTTTGGTGGTTGTGGGCGCTACCCAGTGCCACTCCTGAGAGCCGCCGCTGCATTTGAACCGCCAAGCCCGCGGGCTGCAGTCGCGCACTCAACCACTTACGCCACCGGGGCTCAGCCCGCCTCTTGTTTTTTTAACTGCAGGGTTTTGCACATTTAATTATACTGCATTATAAGACTTTACCTTAGGGCTGAGCCCCGGTGGCGTAGTGGTTGTGCGCGGGACTGCGGCCCACTGGGATGGAGGTTCAATTCCAGCAGAGGGGCTGGGCCTCCTACTCCCACCACCGGAGAGCAGTGATGCCCCCTAGAAAACAAGACTTTACCTTGTCTTCTCAACAGGACCTCTGAAAATTTCTGTTCAGCATTTTCATTTCATTTCTACTATTAATGTGAACTACGCTACATTCAAGAGCAAGTCTCCATTTCTCTGGGTACCCACTGTTGCCTTTGTTTTCCTTTTCTTTCCTGTTTTTTTAATGACCTTTTCCTTTCTTCATACATGATGTTTTTGATGTCAACTACAGCTTGCTTGGTTTTCAGCCATTAGTGTTCAATGTGTCAAATCTGTTCTGGAGATGGTCTCTAAATTCAAGTGGGATATGAAAAAAAAAAAACAAAACAGAAGTCCACTGCCCTGAGTCCATCTGTCTCATAACAACCGTATAAGACAGAGAACAGCTGTCCTTACGGGTTTCCAAGACTGTCAACTTTTCTACAAAAACACAAAGCCTCATATTTTATTCTTGGAGCAACTGGTGGCTTCAAACTGCCAAACATGGGTTAGCAACTCAATGCATAATTCAATATGCCACCAGGGATCCTAGGTAGGATAGAGTCAAGATCTATAATAATAACATACTTAAGGTCAGACTTAACTCAGACTTTGGCTCTCACGGATTTGTCTTTTTTTTTCCAGCTTCAACTTTACATTTGCATATGAGGACTCGATGGTCTGTTCCATAGTCATGTCTGTACTTTGTTTCAGCTGATGATATTGAGCTTCTCCATTGTCTCTTGCCACAGAGGCAATCAATATGATTTCTGGGCATACAACCTGGGTAAGGTCCACAGGTATAGTCTCAGTTAATTGTGTTGAAAAGGTATTTACAACAAAGAAGTCATTTAGTGGTTTCTAAACTCTTGATGGCTCACTTCAGTGGCATGAATTTGACCTGCACTTGCACAAATGTTACAGTTTAAGGAACTGGGCAAACAGTTTAGAGCTAGACTGTTGGTTTAAAGGTTGGCAGTTCAAACACACTCAGTCTCTCCATTGGAGAACAAGCCCTGGAGATCTGTTTCCATCAAGATGGAATAGACCAGAGGATGTACGCTGGTACCAATAGGAACTGGAAACACAGGGAATCCAGAGAGATGATCCCTTCAGGAACAGTGGTGAGAGTGGCGATACCGGGAGGGTGAAGGGAAAATGGGGTAGAAAGGGGTAACCAATTATCAGGATCTACATATGACCTTCTCCTAGGGGAATGGACAACAGAAAAGTGGGCTTCAGAAAGTTCCTGGAGAACTTTAATGATCTTTTCATGCAATTTTTAATTAATTCTTGAAGCCCCCTCATATAAATGTCAACAACAGTCATGACAGGTGTCCTGGATTGAATTATGTACCTCGGAAATAAGCATCAATTTGGATGGGCCACGATTCTCCAATGGCTTGGCAATTATGCGATGATGTACTTTGGCAGCTATGTAAGGCAGGCATCAGACAGGGTAAGATATGAAAAAATAACAATAATTTATAAATTACCAAGGGTTCATGAGGGAGGGGGAGGGGGGATGGAGAGGGGAAATGAGGAGCTGATACCAAGGTCTCGAGGAGAAAGCAAATCGGGCAACAAATATACAAATGTGCTTGACACAATGGATGGATGTATGGATTGTGATAAGAGTTGTACGAGCCCCCAATAAAATGATTTAAAAAACAAAACAAAAAAGTGATTAAAAAAATAAGTGAATAAAATACAACAACAACAGATTACAGCCCAGAAAACCCTATGGGGACAATTTTATCTGTCACAGGGTGTTGCTGTGAATTAAAATCAGGTCGATGGTGCCCAAGAACAACAGCTATAACGTCTATGTAAAAGGTTGTGATCACCTTCAACCTATTAGAAGACATTCACGAAATGGAAGTGAGAAGGAATTAGGGAAAGAGTAAATACAAAATAGGGGTGCCACTGTTCTTTCCTCATTTCACTGGGCCATCTCACAGACCGGCTGAGATACACACAGACCACTGATGAGGACCCAAAGTGTATAGGCCAATCACTGGCCAATCAGATTCAGATGAAAGAACAACTGCAAAATGCCTTCACGCTCATACTGTAATTTACCATATATAGGGTGACCCCCATGTTTCATTGTGCTGCTAGAAATGTACACACACAAAATAAAAAAATAAATGTACACAGATATAGCCACCACCCTGATGAAGATTAAGATATGAAACATGACCAACACCCTGAAAAGTCTCCCTTGACCCCTCCGAGTCAAGAGCCCCAGAGAAACCAGCATCCTGAATTCAGTATTTTCAGCTTAGTTTAGACCGTGATCAAATTTCATGTCAATGGAATCATACTGAATGCACAGCGAGCATTTTGATCTCGAGTTAACTGTGTTTGAATATGACTAAACTTTGCTTAGTGCTTCATATTTTACCATTGTTTTTCAAATGTATGCTTTTACTGCTTCCTGAGGATACAATCAGGCGTTTGGAATGTTAACTCCGGTTTGAGGTCAACTTGACCCTACAATTTCCTGGTTTTTATAAAAAGATTTGATAAGACGTAGTCATCTGGAAAGCAGGCACTAAGATAATGAATTATAGAGATCTTTCCCTGTACTCTCTATCTTTATGGCTTTCTTGTGGCTTGTCAGTTACCATCAGAATGATAGCCCACCTGCCTGTAGTATGTAATGAGTATGGCTAGGAAAAACTGGTATAAATGTTGCTCGAGAACTGGAATGAGCTGAGCACCTGCTTAATAGGCTTGATTGCAATAGCATGCTCTGTTCACCTAGCTTGCTCTGTTCCACTTGGAATGTTCATTAGTTGAGTGTGAGCTCTCCACGGCATGAACTTGACTTTCAGGTAACTGTAGTATGAACTCCTTGTGTCTGTCTTTTTTTTTTTAGGCATCACTGCCCTCAGGTGGTGGGAGTAGGAGGCCCAGCCTTTGCTCCTGGGAGCCGGAATTGAACCTCCATCCCAGTGGGCCGCAGTCCCGCACACAACCACTACACCACCGGGGCTCAGCCGTGTCTGTCTTCTTTCATTCAATATTATTGATGTGAGATTCATTCTTGTTCTGCCATGTAATAATAATAATAATAATAATAATAATAAGTTGTTCTTGTTTCCTCTGCTCTGTAGTATTCTCCTCCTGTCTTCAGAATCTTTAAAAATTACTTCAAAAAGCAATACACGTCATACAGCAAACATATGCATGATTTTGTTTCTTTGGGAGGGCTTCACAAAGTTCCTGGAGAATTTTAATGATCTTTTCGTGCTATTTTTTTAATTAATTCTTGAAGCCCCCTCATATAAATGTCAACAACAGACATGACTGGTGTTCTGGATTGAATTATGTACCTCGGAAATAAGCATCAGTTTGGATGGGCCGTGATTCTCAAATGACTTGGCATTATGCGATGATGTATTTTGGCAGTTATGTAATGATTCCCTGTGGTGTGATCTGTTGTCATAAGCTAATCAGATATAAAATGATTAAGAGTGGGATGCAACACCCTTAATCTGATCGCAGCCCAAATCCAATGTAAGAGAATTTCTCTGGTGCGTGGTTTTTTGTTTTTTTTTTAAGGCATCACTGCCCTGGTGGTGGGAGTAGGAGTTGGTGCGTGGTTTTTATAACATCTTTTCTTTTACAAGCGATAAAAGGAGAGAGGTTAGCAAAGAGAGAGGTTCCTAGTATCACCAAGAAAGAGCGACATGTTTTAGGACACAGTTTCTTGTATTGGGAAGCTCCTTTATCCAGGAGAAGATTGATGCCAACACACATGAAGATCTCAAGAAATGCTGGCCCTACGAATGATGGAAAGAAACAAGGATCTTCCTCTGAAAGTGTAAAGCAACACGGAGAGAAAAGCTTCTCTAATGCTGGTACCATGAATCAGACTTTTAGCCTCTGAAACTGAGATAATAAATTTCTGTTTGTAAAAATTTTCCTGCTGAGCCCCAGTGGCATAGTGGTTGTGCGCAGGACTGTGGCCCACTGGGCTGGTGGTTCAAATCCAGCAGCAGCTCTCCAGGAGCAAGGCTGGGCTTCCTACTCCCACCAGGGCATTGATGCGCCCACCCCCCCCTCAAAAAAAAAGTTTTCCCTTTGTGGCCTTTCTATTATAGCAGAACGAGATAACTGAGATAACATGTAGCCATCTATTTCCTTATCTCTTTTCACCAGCATAGTTTTGCACTTACAATTTATATACTTTTCTATATGCCAACAACAACAAGAACACATAGTTCTAGATTCTTTCAGATCACCTTCTCATAGAGAAGAAACATTAAAAAAATCTGAACAAATATTGAATACACACACAGCCACTTGAAAGCATCAGAAACAACAAAAAATTACAGTGGCAAGACCGAGACAAAAAGAAACAACCAAAAAAATAAGCCAGGCATTTGATACCGTCGTTTGGATTTTATTTCTTTCTCTAGGTTAAGGACTTGGAAAGGAGTTTAGAAGATTCATAAAGATTTCAGCAGATTCATAAGACTAGGAGTGGAGTCAAGGATTTGAAATTACAGATGATGATATTGTAAGAAAGGGGAAGAGTGTCCTTAACAGAATTTCCAAAGGAAGCTCAGATGATTTCATTCTGTTTATCATCTAAGGAAGAAGTTGCACCAATCTTACACAAACTCTTTCAGAAATCATAACACAAAAAAATACATCTAAGAATTCTTTCTTTTTAAAAAAATTTTTAAAATTTTAGGTATCACTGCCCTGGTGGTGGGAGTAGGAGGCCCAGGCTTTGCTCCCGTGAGCGGGAATTGAACCTCCATCCCAGTGGTCCGCAGTCCTGTGCACAACCACTACGCCACTGGGGCTCAGTCCTAAGAATTCTTTCTAACTCATCTTATGAATATGCCAGCACTTTACTAGCAAAATCTAGTAAGAACATGACAAGAAGGGAAAATGGTAGGCATTTCTCTCTCTTGAACACAAATGTAAAACTCATAACCAAAATACAAAACTAACTTGAATCTACATAATTCAAAATCATTTATAATCCAGTTATATAGGAATATTATGTTATTTTGACTAAATTAAGACTATTCCTGAATGCAATATTGGTTTGACATTTGAAAATTAATATAATTCAGTACACTAAGAGAATAAAGTTGAAAAATCATCTTGCTGTCCAAAAAAAATCACTAAAAAGTATTTTATAAAATTCAAAAACCATTAAAATAAGAAGAACCAAAAAAATATCTTGGGAAAAGAGGAAATAAAAAGAAATTTTCTCAGTGAGTGAAGGGACCTGTCAGACAGTGTAAGATATGAAAAAAAAAATAATAATTTTTAAATCATCAAGGGCTCATGAGGGAGAGGAAAAATGAAGAGCTCATACGAAGGACTCAAGTAGAAAGCAAATGTTTTGAGAATGATGATGGCAACAAATGTATAAATGTGCTTGACACAAAGGATGGACGTATGGAGTGTGATAAGAGCTCTATGATCCCCCAATAAAATGATTTTTTTAAAAAAGAAAATTATCTCAATTGGCTAAAATAGCAAAACTTGAAAGCCCCCCTCAACAAACATATTACCTAACCTGTGGAGTCAGAATGTATCTTGTACTGTACTGCACTGTATTACATTAGAAATCTTTATAGTAAAATGAGATAAGAAATAGGAACTAGCGTGCCAGAAGGTGAGCCTCCTTCAGAAAAAAAAAGAAAAGAAAAGAAAAAGGAACTAAAAATTATAAGGATTCCAAAGCTACAAAAGCAACTGGCAGAAAACAATTTGGTATTTTTTTAAAAATAATTTTCTTGGGGATTCTTTTTTTTTTTTTTTGGCATCACTGCCGTCAGTGGTCGTGGGGGCTACCCAGTGCTGCTCCTGAGAGCTGCTGCTGGATTTGAACCGCCAAGTCCGCACAGGCCGCAGTCCCGCACTCAACCTCTTACAACACCGGGGCTCAGACCAACAATTTGGTATTTCTTTATCAAGTTGAACTCAGGCACCTTCTATGGTCTAGGACTATCACTTTAGGGAAATATTTGCATAAAACAAAACATATGCAATAATGTTCACAGTAGCATTATTCAAAATACCCCCAAACTGGGAGTGAAGCAGGGGACTACCCATCAAAAGTAGAATGTGTAAATAAATTACAGCAAATTCACATGATGGTTTACAATGCATCAGTGAAAATGAATGAGCTATAGTTACATATGCATAAATAAACATGGCTGAATTTCAAACGTACAATATTGAGCAAAATAAGCTAGTCATAGAATGATGTTGTGAGATTATATTCACATGCAAGTAAAAAGTTAGAAAAACTCAGCAATATATTGCTTATATATATTCACAGGCGTGCCCAAACAATAAAGAAATTAGAAAAGTATTATTATAAAAGTCATGAGAGATTTACCTGTAAAAGGTGAACATGATTCTACTGAAAGGTTTCTTAAATATTGGGTGGTTATTACAAGGATATTTCTATTCTTTGTGCAATATATGTGTATTTTGTGAGTTATGTGAGTTTGTTTGTTTTTTTGGGGGAGGGGATCACTGCTCTCCGGTGGTGGGAGTAGGAGGCCCAGCCCCACTGCTGGAATTGAACCTCCGTCCCAGGGGGCCGCAGTCCCGTGCACAACCACGACGCCACCGGGGCTCAGCCCGAGTTATGTGAGTTTTATGTGAGATATATTTCATCATATTTTTAAAAAGCATATCCCGGGCTGAGCCCCGGTGGTGTAAGTGGTTGAGTGCGGGACTGCGGCCCGCGGCCTTGGCAGTTCAAATCCAGCGGTGGCTCTCAGGGGCAGCACTGGGTAGTGCCCACGACCACCAGAGGCAGTGATGTCCACCCCCCCCCAAAAAAAAAAACATATTCCTTTAGATCTATTTGTCAGCCTACTGAAAACACAAAGGTCAGAGGAATATGTTAAAAGAGTGAGCAACTGGGCTGAGCCCCGGTGGCGTAGTGGTTGTGTGTGGGACTGCGGTCCACTGGGATGGAGGTTCGATTCCAGCTCCACAGGAGCAAAGGCTGGGCCTCCTACTCCCACCACCTGAGGGCAGTGATGCCTAATAAATAAATAAATAAAAATAAATAAATAAAAGTAAACAAAACCTAGAAGGGGTTGTTTCAAACCATTGACGTTTGAAGTAGTTTGCCAGACAGTAACACTAACAGAGTTCTTGTGGAAGAGGTCTTTTCATATTGCAAATCAAATCATGCTGCTTCCCTACTGCTTAAAATGTTCAAGTGGTTGCTCACTGATAGTGATAGGAAATTTAAAAAATGCTTACTATGACCTTCAGAGTCTGTCTAATTGAGATAACCTAAATGTGGCCCCACTCATATACAGTGCTTAGCTACATGCATTCTTGTTGCTCCCCTATTGGTCCCAACTCTTTCTTCCCTCAAGGTCATCCTCTGCCTAGAATGTTCTTTCTGACTGGTCACTAGTTGGCTCTTGATCCTCTCTTAGATCCCAACTGAAATTACACAATCAGAGATAACGTCTTTGACCAACCCTTCCCCTAGGAATATCCCATTGTATATTTTCTTTCTTTCTTCTTTTTTTGGTGGCATCACTGCCCTGGTAGGAATAGAATGCCTAGCCTTGCTGCTGGATTTGAACCTCCAACCTAGTGGACCGCAGTCTCGTGCACAACCACTACACCACCGGGGGTCAGCCCCCATTGTATATTTTCACCCATTAAAAACCAACCAAACAAAAAGCATTGCTGTCAAGTCCATTCTGACTCATAGTGATCCGACAGGACAGAATAGAACAGCACCCCATAGGGTTTCCAGGGCTGTAATATGTGCAGAAACAGACTGGCACATTTTGTTCTTCTGCAGAGTGGTGGGTGAGCTCGAGCCAAATGCTTTAATAATCGTATCACCCAGGTTCCTTAATCTGACTCATGAAAAAACAAAAAACCACCACAACAAACCCACTGCCATCAATACTCCACCAAGCATGATGTCCTCCAGGGACTGATCCCCTATAAGGCAAAGTCACACCATCCTCTCTTCCAAAAAATATTCTGGCTGTACTTCTTCCAAGACAGATTTGTTTGTTTCTGGCAGTTCATGGGACTTCCAGTATTCTTTGCTAACATCATAGTTCAAATACATCCATTCTCTACAGTCTTCCTTATTCACTGTTCAACTCTCACATGTGTATGAGGGAATTGAAAATAGCCCGGTGTGAGTCAGGGACATCTTCATCCTCAGAGTGGCACCTTTGCTCTTTAGCATTTTAAAGAGGTCTTATGCAGCAAGTTTCCCAGTGCAATAGCTCATTTGATTTCCTGACCGCTGCTTCCATGAGCATTGGTTTTGCATCCATGCATGCTCATAATACCCATCATTTACTGCAATAGCAAAAATCTCAATTTAAGATCATGTGTTATCTCATGTGATTTTTAAAAGCACTACCTTCTCCACTAAATCCTAAGTACCATAGAATGAGAATGTCCCTGATTCGTTGGCAACTATGAGCCCAAGACTTGCATAGAACCTATTATTTAGTAACTGTTGCGTAGTTTTCTGTTCAAGCAGTTTACAATAGTGGCTAGTTGTGCAGGCCCTGATGAAAAAAGTGCCTGGGTTGAAATCCTCACTCTGTCACTTACTAACTGAGTGATGACCTTAAGCGAATGGCATAACCTCTCTGTGCCCGTTTTCCCATCTCTGAAAAGGGTATAAACTAGCACCGACCTATTCTACTGTTGAGTGGATTGTGCTCAATACTTGTTACTTATTATCTGCCAAATGAATGCCAGTCTGCCTATAGAATGGCCAAGCAGCAGCTTCTGAATAAGCACTATCTCCTTCATTGGTGACTAGGACACCGTGACGACGACGGTGGTTTCATTATATTCAGCTTCTTCATAACTAGTGGCATAATGGTTAAGCATTAGGCTGCTAACTGTAAGGTCAGCAGTTCGAAATCACCAGCCCTTCCCTGGGAGAAAGACAGGGCTTTCTACTCCAGCAAAAAAATATAGTCTCAGAAACTCACTCACCCTACCCTAGAGGGTCACTCTGAATCAGCATGCACTGGGTGGCAGTGAGGTTGTTTGTTTCTTTTTTCCCCTTTGGTAAGCCTGGCCAGTTTTCCAGCCCACACTCTGTCTTATTCTGTAAAGATGTGCTCTCAAACTCTAAGTCAACTCTTCAACATGACCAATGACCCTGGCATTCATTGTGGGTCTTGACTTCCTCTGACATTTGGTTTCTCCCACACAGACCTGTGCGATTAGAAATCATAGTTTCCCAACTCCTGGGATTCTCCCTCCTATCCCTGGATAGTCCTTCCATGAAACTTGATCTGGGGCCCACAAACATCCCCCTAAGAGCAGCTCTGAAGACCCTAAGACATTTATCAAGCCCCACCATGCACACACAACAGGAACGGGGCCCTCTTCGTGGTCTTGGTGGGAAAAAAGAATGTGTTTTTTTCACAGGAAGAGTTCATACATTTCTAAACACCATCTCCAAGTCCTCAAACTATGGCCCGTGGGTTATGTGCGGCCCACTGAGGACACTTATCCTGCTCTCCAGGTGTTTTTTTTTTGGGGGGGGGGGCATCACTGCTCTCCGGTGGTGGGAGTAGGAGGCCCAGCCCCACTGCTGGAATTGAACCTCTGTCCCAGTGGGCCACAGTCTCGCGCACAACCACTATGCCACCAGGGCTCAGCCCCCTCCAGGTGTTTTTGCTGCCATTCCCTTCCTGCTTAGTAGTCAGTTCATCCAGGCCCACAGTGAATTTGTTCATAGTTGAGTTTTTTGTTTTGTTTGTTTTTTCACTAGAGTCTGGCCCTCCAACAGTCTGAGGGACAGTGAACTGACGCCCTGTTTAAAAAGTTTGAGAACCCCTACCTTAGAAGCTGACCTTTCAGACACTGAACTGAAAAAAAAAAAAAAACCACTATAAAATATTAAAACAAAATAATTTTCAAATGCAAGGAACTCCTGAAGCAAGTGATGGGGGAAATAAGGAAGCCTGCAGAAAGTGAGGGTGACACGCACAAAAAAGAAAGAAAAGAGTGGAAAGGGAGACAGGTGAGAGAGGGGAAAGGATGAGAGGGCAGAGTGGAGGGGGGGGCGGGTAGCAAGAGAGATGAATGGAGTGCCAAGAGAACCAACAGCTTCCTCCACCCCACTGTAGGCGGCCAAACTCCTCCCCCACGACTCTGACTCTGGTGGCCAGGCCTGAGAGAGGCGACTGCCCTGAGCTCTTGGGCACTTTGCTTCCTGCGTGTGCGACCAGGGAGCCCTTGTAGACGCTCAGGCAGCAGTGGAGGGCGGCTCCGCATGGAATGGCTCAGAGCGCGGAGAACTTACCAGACGGGGAGTCGGGGGCCTGCACAGGCCAGGCCAGGGCTCCAGCATAGGGACCTGCTTTCCAGGTGCACGGCCCTCACAGGTGAGGGCTGCCAGGCAGGGGGGTGTCCATTCAGTCCAGCACCAACCCAAAGGTGGGCAAAGCCAGCCGCGAACGCGCAGGAGGAGTGGGGGGCCACCTACTGTTGGATTGGGCTGTCTCCCAAAGGCTGGTGGAGCCCACGCAGCTGTGGGGTGCTGCTGGCAGCCTCCCTGCCGTTATCACATGATACGGGTCCCCCATCATGTGATGGGACGCGTCTGTCTACCTCCAGCCCCCACCCCGACCTCCAGCTCCCCAGGAGGACCGATGGAGAGCTCCGTGGGGCGCCTCCTCCCCCAAGAGGCTCTGGGACGGCGGGAGGCCGACAGATGCACACCCCTCTGTGAACAGCCCAGACGCCTTTCTCTCGCCACCCGACCCAGAGCGACTCGGAGCCGCGCCAGCCTTATTGGAATTCCAACCTGGTGACTAACTCCAGGGTCGCCACGGCTCGCCGGCGACTGCGGGGTTCCTGCGCGCCAACCACATCCTGCCTCCTTCTGGAAAGCCCCGCCGCCGCCGCCCTCCCCCTCCACTTCGAGGCTCGGTCTCCAGGCAGTAGCGGGTGGCGGTGGGGAGGCTGGGCACGCGGCTCTAGCGGAACCTTCCAGTGTTCCCCCCCGGAGCCACCTTCCTCACCTCCCTCTCCGCCGCGCCCCTTTGCTGAGAGGACCAGCTTAAGCGCACCTCCTCCTGTGCAGGCATTTGTGCGTCTCCCCTTAACCCGGCTACAGGGAAACGGATTCTTTGAAAAACCCCTCGACTTGCTTCCTCCCCCTTGCAGAACCCTTCTTTTCTCATTTGTGCCTTTCACCAAAACACCCGAAACACAAGCAGATGTAGCAGGGGAAATGTTTAGTCCCCCAGACTCGGGTGTGTAAAAATGTCAATCTCCTCTTTTTCCAGGGCTGAGCTTTCCTTCGACGCCCACCCCCCTCCCCCGCCCCCCAGCCTCTGAATATGTTATTGCTGTTGTCAGGTGCCAGTAGGTGTGGTTGCAATCAGTTCCAATTCATAGCCACCCTGTGGACAGCAGACACAAACACTGCCAGAGGCTGGACCATACTCACAATTGGTAATGTATTGGATGCCATAGTTGCAGTCACTGTATCAGCCCAGCTCATCGAGGGTTTCCTCTCTTTTGTAGACCCTCTATAGGGAAGTCCTGGTGGCCTAGTGGGTTATGCATTGCATTGCTAACCCCAAGGTCTGCAGTTCAAAACCACCAGCTACTCCAGGGTAGAATATGAGACTTTCTACTCCCATCAAAATTTATTGTCTCGGAAACTCACAGGGGGAGTTCTACTCTGTCATAAAGAATGGCCATGAGTCTCCACTCGCTGCCAGTGAGTTTGATTTGGTTTGCCAAACATGATGTCTGATTCCAGGGACTGCACCCTCCTGATAAACAGGTCCAAACATTCTCCCTACATAAGAAACATGATGATCATATCACTTCCAAATAACCTCAGCCAGTTGAATGATTTATCTACGCTTCGGAATGTTTAGAAGTCAAGCATCTTCCTCTTGTCACCTTCCCCCTCCCTCCGGTTGACACTAAGCTCTGACATTTACTTAAATCAGAGAGTTGGGACTGAACCCCGGTGGCGTAGTGGTTGTGGAGGGACTGCAGCCCACTGGGTTGGAGGTTCAAATCCAGCAGCAGGGCTGGGCCTCCTACTCCCACCACTAGAGGGCAGTGATGCCTCCAAAACAACAACAACAACAACAACAATAATAACAACAACAAATCAGAGAGTTCTGTGGACTCCTTTCCTTTGTAGCAGTAGTTCTCAATCTGTGGGTTGCAACCTCTTTGGGGGTTGAATGACCCCTTCTCAGGGGTCGCCCGAATCATAGCAGTAGCAAAATGATAGTGATGAAATAGCAACAAAAATAGTTTTATGGTTGAGGGGTCACCACGACATGAGGAACTGTAGTAAAGAGTCGTGCGACATTAGGAAAGTCGAGAACTGCTACCTTAGATGAAGATGGTGTGACTAGTGTGACTTTGCAGCGTTCAAGCCTGTTGCATCAGGAATCAGCCTGTTGCTTTGGGATGAGATAGGCCAGGCTGGAAGAGGCTGTTCCAACCAGTTGTTCCATACAGTTGTACCCAATAAGAGCAGAAAAGGTATGTGTAGCAGACACAGTCTATCTCTGATCAGGCTTACATGGGCATGATGGATTTGTTAGGTTTTCTATGTCCGCGGGATTTAGGAGAGAAATTACCCTTGGTTGGGTGGGGGTAGAGGTAGGGTGGACAAACAAAAGATTGACATTTTTGCTCAGCTAACTTTGTGTGACCTTACTGACCTTATAAGACAGACTAGAACTGCCCCTGTGGGTTTCTGAGACGGTTACTACTTTTCAGAGTAGGAAGCCTGCACTTTTTCCTTGGGGATTTGAACTGCTGACCTTGTGGTTAATACAGCAAAATGTTCCTGCTCTGCCACCATGGCTCTACGAGTTTGAATCTTGATGGCAGTGAATTTGGGTCTTATTGAAGCTTATTTGACAAAGAACTTTGCATTATTATAACTGGTTGTGTTAGCTAGATGGAGGTGGCAAGCGGAGGCTAGCTGACAATGGCAGAAATCTGGCAGAAGTCCTATAACAAAAGAGCAGTGGAGACACATTTGCATGCATACTTTCCCTAGCACAAAAGAAGGTGAAAGTAAAATAAGGCACATAGTTGTTATTTTTATTATTATTATTACTATTATTATTATTAATGGAAGGGGCAAGACAGTGAAAGGTGGAGAAGAAGATGTTCACGCTACCCTCACCATAACTAACTCGACTCTTGGGTTTGGGGTCTGGAGTCAAGTACACCGCATGAAGTCTGGGGTGCTGGGGTGCAGGGACTGCACGTATCTGGAAAGAGGAGGTACAATAGAGGACTGGCCAATCGCAAAAGACCTTCCAGAAAGCCAGTCAGTGGTGGGACGTTTTCCATGAGCAGAATAAAAGGGTTCAGCTCTCCGTGCTACCAGCCTTTTTAGACTAGGTAAGCCCTCTGAAGAAGAAAGGTGAAGCTTTATATTTCTCTCAAGAGTTACAGTTTCAGAAACTCAAAGGTTCTGCTCCTGCTGTTGTTGTTGTTGTTTTGTTGTTTTGTTGTTGCTGTTGTTAGGCGCCATCAGGTCAGTTCTGACTCAAAGTGGTGCCTACATAAAATAGAATGAAGCACTGCACCATGCTCACAACTGTTCTTCTGTGTGAGCCCATTGACGCAGCCACTGGGTCAATTCATCTTATCAAAAGTCTTCTTTGACGCGCTGCTCCTTGACCAAGCATGATGCCCTTCTCCAGGGACTGGTCTCTCCTGACACCATCTCTGAAGTACTGAGAAGAAATCTTGCTATCCTTGCTCAGAGGAGCAGCCTGGGTGTCCTTCTTTCAAGACAAATTTATTTATTATTTTGATGATCCATGGTGTTTTCACCATGGATTTTTCACCAGCACCATAACCAGATTGCATTGATTCTTTGTTAGCCTTACTTATGCAATGCCCAACTTCCTTTTCTTTTCTTCTTCTCCTTCTCCTTCTCCTTCTTCTTCTTCTTCCTCCTCCTCCTCCTTCTTCAACTTTCACATGCATATGAGGGCCTTAAGAATACCACAGTGGCTGAGGCCTGGTGGTGTAAGTGGTTGAGTGCAGGACTGCGACCCACAGGCTTGGTGGTTCAAATCCAGCGGCGGCTCTCAGGAGCAGTACTGGGTAGCTCCCACGACCACCAGGGGGCAGTGATGCCAAAAAAAAAAAAAGAAAAGAAAAGAATACCACAATTTGGTTCTTTGCACCTTACTCCTTAAAGTAATATACTTGTTTTCAACACTTGGTCTTGCAAAATTCCATCATGCAATCTCCAGCTTTGTTTCTTATTTTCAAGGCCATCTTTTCCAACTGAAGTCCCTTCTTCTGTTTCCAACTTCTATATTCCAATCACAAAAAATTATCAATATATTTTGATTGCATGGCTGATCAATTTCAGACTGGAAGACTTTGGTAGACTTTAATTTCTTCATTCTAGCTTTGGTGGTTAATGCATAAATTTTAATAATAGTTGTATTGGTTGGATTTCTTAGAGGACAGATAGATATAATCTCATCACAGACAGCCTTGTACATAAAGATAGTGCTTGAAATGACCATTAGGGGGATGAACGAAATAACAAGTGAAAATTTACAAAGGGTTGAGCCCCGGTGGTGTAGTGGTTGTGCGTGGGACTGTGGCCCACTGGGATGGAGGTTCGATTCCAGCTCCACGGAGCAAAGGCTGGGCCTCCTACTGCCAGCACCTGAGGGCAGTGATGCCAAAAAAAAAAAAAAGAAAAGAAAAGAAAATAGAATTTACAAAGGAGATCATTTAATATTCAAAAATTCATAAGCATTTTGCTTTAATTCATACAGTACAATTCTCTCAATGTGTCATCATATGTTGTGATTCCTGTTTCCTTCTTTTTTCATAAACATCTATCCTTGAGTAAATGCAACTCTTCTGATATAAATGGTTTGAGTTCAGTTTCAGACTTGAAAGGTGACTGAGGGCCATAGTCTCTATCCAAACATTAACATCATCCATTATCTTCTGCCAGTTGGGTGCTCAGAATTTAGGTTCTAATACAATTATTCGGAATCTTTGTTATGCTCCTTCTGTGTGTTCTTAGCTGACATTTCCTTAGATGGCTGTTTACTTTAAGAGCAGTCTTTAAGCCTGGACACTGTTCTTTCTGATATCGCTGGACCATTTGAATTCTTCATCACCCATAGCTTCAGTGACTGTTTTATGAGGGCAAGTAGGGCCACATCATAAGAACTAATTGTTCTTGGATTTGGGTTATGATTAAGGGTGAGCTCAAAAATGATTCATAAGAGATTACTGAAGATATGGGTGCAATAGAAAAGTATGGTGAAGAAGTCAGATGGTGCCCTGCTATCAGAAAGACTAGCATCTGGGATCTTAAAAGCTTTCTTTTTTTTTTTTTTAGGCCTCACTGCCCTGGTGGTGGGAGTAGGAGGCCCAGCCTTTGCTCCGGTGAGTGGGAATTGAACCTTCATCCCAGTGGGCCGCAGTTCTGCATACAACCGCTATGCCACCAGGGCTCAGCAGCTTGCTTTCTTAAAACATGCGGCTATCTAAATGAAGCATCAACTAAGGCCACATGGAAGAAGTGAATCACCCTGTGTGACCCAAGGATTCTAAATTATAAAATCCCAATCTGAAGGACAGAATGATATCAGTTTTAAGTTGTGAGCACCCAGTTTGCAGAGGCTATGTATGACACTGAAAGCCCAATATCCATTTTCAACAACCCTATATGGATTAAATCTCTAGGGAGATTTAAAATCAAGGAATGTGAATAGTCTTGCTATCATACTAAGAACATTGTAAAGTTGATTTTAAAAGATGTAACTGGGGTTGTGCCCCGGTAGCGTAGTGGTTGTGCGCCGGACTGTGGCCCACTGGGATGGAGGTTCAATTACAGCTCCACAGAGCAAAGGCTGGGCCTCCTACTCCCACCAGCTGAGGGCAGTGATGGTCCCCCCCCCCAAAAAAAAAGATGTAATTACATTAAAATGCAATACCTTAAAAAACAAACAATATCTTATCATTTGGTCTCTTTCGACCCATTTTGAAGTTGTTTCATTTTTTAATATTTTTCTGCTTTCTTTTTTATTAAGATTTTCCTATGCTTTGTCTAATCATTGTTCTTGGAATTTCTTGTTTGTTTTCTTGTCCCCTCTTTGTGCTTTGTGTGATTTTCTGTATATGAAATACAGAAGAGTGCTCGCTTCGGCAGCACATATACTAAAATTGGAAATACAGAAGAGATAGGTGTAGAGAGACAATAAATGAATTGACAATTGCCTAGGGACACGGATGAGGATGAGGATGGGGCTGAGAGATGGGGAACCAATAACAAAGAGCATGAAAAGAAGATTTTGTAAAATGGACTGTGGTGATGATTGCATAAATATTAATATGGTTGGGACTGAGCCCCGGTGGTGTAGTGGTTGTGTGCAGGACTGCGGCCCACTGAGATGGAGGTTCAATTCCAGCAGCGGCTCCACAGGAGCAAAGGCTGGGCCTCCTACTCCACCACCAGAGAGCAGTGATGCCCCCCAAAAATATTAATATGGTTGAATGATTAAATTGTTTGGTACGTGAACTATATGCCCATAAAACTATTAAAAGACCTACTCATCTTTGTAAGGTTTACATATGTCTTGGCCCACTTTAGAAGCAGCATTATCAACTCTTAAGAAACAATGTGGGCTGAGCCCCGGTGGCGTAGTGGTTGTGCGCGGGACTGCGGCCCATTGGGATGGAGGTTCAATTCCAGCTCACAGGAGCAAAGGCTGGGCCTCCTGCTCCCACCACCAGAGAGCAGTGATGCCCCCCCCAAAAAATAAAAATAAATAAATAAAAGAAAAAATGTAATTAATGTAAATGAGACATTTGGTAATTCTTTTTTTTTTTTTGGAGGGGGGGCATCACTGCTCTCCGGTGGTGGGAGTAGGAGGCCCAGCCCCACTGCTGGACTTGAACCTCCATCCCAGTGGGTCGCTGTCCCATGCACAACCACTACGCCACCAGGGCTCAGTCCCAAGACATTTGGTAATTCTAATGATAATATTAATCTATCCAATGGTATAGGATTTCAAATACTAGTTAGAAAAGGGAAATATGCATATATAGAGAAATCTTATTAGACTAAAATAAATGGAATATTCATTTATTCAGACTAGAAATTTAAATGACTAAACATAGTTTAAGAAAATGAGGGTTTGAAAAAATAAGAAAAAATTTCTATTATGGTCATTCACAAAGAAAAGACTATATCTGTAGAACTAAACCATGACACAAATAGCAAAGAAAATAAGAAAATGCCAAATATATGTTGATGTTAAGTTGCCAGTTTGGGACAAATTCGAAAGCTAGAGATTTGCACCAATATCTAATGATGTCAGAGTCCACCATCTTCGAAGAGTAGTCATCTGATTCTTCTTACAAATTAGTGTTTTGACCTTAAATCAAAAGGAGTATTTCAATTCCCTTAATGTGTAAAAGGTGTGTTTAAGGCTTACTTGGGGAAGTTTTTAAATTAGATCCTTCTGGTGGGGCCCATGAAGAATGTGAAACATCTTGAAATGCCAAAATCTAAAATCCAGCGGGGCTACCGCACGAGGCTCTCTCCAAGATGGGGTTTACACTGAAGTTCACTGAACACCATGATAGAACGATTGCATTGGGGTGACCATGGGACAATGATGTATATGTATGGGTTTCTTGCTGTCATATTGCTGTGTGGTGTCTTTGTTAATTTTTGTGTGTGGTTTTATTGGCTTTTTCGTTCTTCCTCTCTGTGTTGTTTTGAGGACTGTTTTCAGTGTGTTGATGTCTGGGTGGTTGAGTTGTGCATATTGCTCTCAGATTAGCCTGCTTTTGTTGATTCTGTGTCCAAATATTTGTATTTTTATCATGCTAGTCTTTTTCTTTTTTGGGGGGAGCATCACTGCCCTCTGGTGGTGGAAGTAGGAGGCCCAGTCTTTGCTCCTGGGAGCCGGAATTGAACTTCCATCCCAGTGAGCCGCAGTCCTGCGCACAACCACTACACCACCGGGGCTCAGCCCCCTAGTCTTTTTCTATAAATTAATTTCTCCTTGTCAGGAGATACCCTTATTTCTTCCATATATTTGAGGAATAGTTTTGCTGAATATGTGATTGTGGTCGGTGGCTTTTTCTTTCATGTTTTAATATGTCCTGGTTTGCATGATATCAGCTGAGAAATCCCAGATTGTTTGTTATTATTGACTTTTCTTTGTAGGTGACTGTTCTTTATTCACTAATTGCTCTCAGGGTTCTCTCCTTGAAATTGGAGTTTTATTAAAATATATATCACAACATTTTTCTTTTGCAGGCTATTCTGTTTGGAGTTCTCTCAACTTCTTGAATAGTTATTGTCTCATCTTTTGTGGTGTTAGGAAGAGTGCTTCTGTGATTGTATTGTTTTCTCTGGAAATTCACCCCTCCACCCCTGCCGTACTACTCTGCAATGCTAATGATTCTTCTGGTTAGCGTCCCACATAATGCATAGACTTTCTTTAAATTCCTTTGTTGTAGGGCTGAGCCCCGGTGGCATAGTGGTTGTGCATAGAACTGCGGCCCACTGGGATGGAGGTTCAATTCCAGCTCCACAGGAGCAAAGACTGGGCCTCCTACTCCCACCACTAGATGGCAGTGATGCCCCCCTCCCCAAAATTTTCCTTGTTCTTTTTGATGCTTATTTCTCTTGTTAGTTTTATTCAAGGAAATAGTCTTCAAGCTCACTAGTTTGACTTTCCATTTCTTTAAGTCTATTACTCTGCTTTCTGACAATGTTGTCTAATTCTGCTATCTACTGGAATTCTAATTGGTGTTGGGTTTTTCTATTTTTTCCATCATATTCTTGAAAATTTTCTTCCTTATGTTTAGAATTAACTCTTCTAATTACAATTTCTGTTAGTTTCAGGACCTTTGCCTCCGAGTATACCTCTGGATCCAGATTTCATTCTGTTCTTTGTGTTTTTTCCTTTTGTGTGAGTGTGCGCACGCGCGTGCACAGCTTATGGTCAACTGTTTTCATGGCATTGTGATGCAGTTGTTAATAACTCCTCCCATTCCTAGACTACTCTCTGGGTTTAAAGAGTTTCCTTCCTGCAACAAGCTTTTGGACTTCAGTCACCTTCTGAGTTCACATGAACTACTTCCAGATGGTCTGACTTAACCCCAGACACTATCTAGACTTTAAAAAACTCCATCTGTCACCAGGCATACCACCCCACCCCCACCCTCTCCACTTAACCCGTGAGTTCCTTGGCTAGTAGATGGTGTCCACCAATACCAGGTGCCCTATCCTCCACAGTTGTGGGAGGCAAAAGGGCTTTCCCCCAGGTTGTCTCCCCTAAATAGATGCCAAACCCAAGACACTGCTTGCTACACATGGCAAATGACTGTACACTTTGGGGGTCAATGCAAACTGCTTAGAGGTTATTCTCTCTGAGGATGTCGTCCCACCATAAGTAAGGCCCATTCCCTTTTGATTAAAAATAGGGGGTTGCCTCCTTGAAGGAGAGCCTAGAGACAAGGTCAAGCCCACTCAAGGATGACCAAGGTTAGGCTGCCATCTTGAGTCCTCCCATCTGGTCCCATGTGTACCCTTAAAACCTTCCCTTCCTATTACATGTACACCTCTAGCTCATGCCCCGCCTGTGAAGTGTATGCCTACTGTACAGTCCCTTCCTGTGATGTATGTGGTTACCTGTACTCAGGGGAGCTGGCATGCCTCTAAGTACATATAGGCCTTGGTCAGAAATAAAGGTGAACACTCCTACCCCCACCCTCACCCCTACTCCACCCCTGCTCTCTGCAGGGACCTGGCTGCTAAAATCATGGCTGTCTAGAAGGTGAGCAACTGCCATAAATTTGTCTGACTCCTTTATTATTTTATTCTCTCCTATCTTCTATGACTTTACTGTAATCTTTATATATTATTGCTGTAAAATTGTGCCTACAGGCCCTGATATTGTTAGAGACTGACACCACTCCTACCCCAGTTTTCTCCTTTCTTTTATTTCTTACCTTTTCCTTTTTAACCATTTCTTACCTTTTTTTCTCTTTTCTCATTTCACTTCACCCATTTTCTTTTCTTTTACTTTTGTTTCCTGCCTTTTCTCTCCTCCTTCATTTTACTTATTGTAGCTTTTCCCCTTTTTTTCTCTTTATTTTTTGTTTTAATCTTTCCTTTTTCTTTCTCGTTATTAAAAAAATTGCAGTTGTTTTCCTCCACTTATGTGAGGTTTTTTTTTTTTTTTTTTTTTTTTTTTTTTTTTTTTTTTTTTTTTTTTTTTTTTTTTTTTTTTTTTTTTTTTTTTTTTTTTTTTTTTTTTTTTTTTTTTTTTTTTTTTTTTTTTTTTTTTTTTGCATCACTGCTCTCTGGTGGTGGGCAGTAGGAGGCCCAGCCCCCACTGCTGGAATTGAACCTCCGTCCCGGTGGGCCACAGTCCCGCGCACAACCACTAAGCCACCGGGGCTCAGCCCGAGGTGTTTTTTTTCCTTAATTTTTTTTCTGATTTCCAGCAGATGGGAGATAACAATTATGCTTAGAGGGCTCAGCCACACCTATACCTAGTGCAGCGCACTAACTGGGGGAGAGCCACTGTCTGTTGCTGTACCATGTGGTCATTACTAAATAGCTACCAACTCCAGTCAAACCCACACTCAGCTGCATGTACACTTACATTCTCCATCACGGGAAATGTATGGTTAAGAATATATTTACACACAATTATCAATTAAACACAAATACAATAAAAATACGACAAGGTCTAAGAGACAACAATGAATTTCAGCTCACAGGAGGAAACAGCATAACAAACTACAGTACCAAACTCATTCTTGTTTTTTTTTCTTTTTTTCTTTATCTTTTTTTCCCCTAACCCTAGCCCTAACAACAAACTCATTCTTAAATAAGATAAGATTAAATAAGATACTTATTGTGAGTCAAATAAGTTACAATAACAACAACGAAAAACAGAACTGGAAGACCATCTGAGGGCAAAATGACATCTGAATTACTTGATTATAAGGAATGCAAATTAGTTCTACTTAGGTACTTTTAACAGAGCTGAGCCCCGGTGGCGTAGTGGTTGTGCGTGGGAACGCGGCCCACTGGGACGGAGGTTCGATTCCAGCAGTGGGGCTGGGCCTCCTACTCCCACCACCAGAGAGCAGTGATGCCCCCCCAAAAAAAAATCACAGGAGAATTTTATTAGAATTTAGGAAAACACGACAAAAACAGATTGGCAAAATAAGTTAAAAATTAGAGACTATATGAAAATAGCAAGTGGAAATCCAAAAGTTTTCAGAAATAAATAAAACATTGTTAAGGACAAGGAGTTGAATTGAATTAATGGAAAACTAAATTAGTGAGCTTGAAAATAAATCTCTCAATACTACTGGTCTGCTATAGGAATAATCAGAAAAAAATGTAAAGGCTGAAGAAACCCTAAGAATTATAGGAATAATTTATATGTGATTGTAATTGTAGACATGAAGACTCTCCCTCTCCCAACACACACACACACACACACACACACACACACACACACACACGCCAGTTGTTGGAACAAAATATCTTTAACATCATAAAAGACAAGAAAAGACACATTCAAAAAGCTAGACAAATCCTAGCAAGATAGGCTACAAAAGAGAGTCATTAAGACTATCATAATCAAACTTTTCAAAGCAAAGGAAGTGTCCTGAGAATACCTCAACATAGTTACCTACAAAGAAAGACTAATAAGGCTAAGACCTGATATCTCAGCAGAAAGCATTCAGGAAAGAAGCATGATTTGTATTTAAAACTCGGAAAGAAAATAATTGTCAACAAAGAATCATATACCCATCAAAGCTTTTCATAAAATATGATGGCAAATTAGGACATATCAAGATAAATAGAAATTAAAAGAATTAAAAATCATACCACCCTTAAAAATACTAAAAAGTGGGTTTTTTTGGATAGAAAGCCAACAATAGGGCTGGGCCTCCTACTCCCACCACCAGAAAGCAGTGATGCCCCCCCCCCCCAAAAAAAAAAACACAAGAAAGCCAACAATAACCTGACATTAACATACGTGACAGCACCACCCAGAAGTCAAGCTGGTTATAAAAGTAATAAAAGTAAAAAAAAAAAAATCTATGAAACTGAACATATGGAACCAGAGATATCTATTTGTAATGAGCACAACAAAGTTAAAAAAAAAAAAGGAATAATGCAGTCAGAGAATTTTTTAAATAGAAAATAAGTCAAGTAAATTTAAAGGTAAAACAGATTATTTTTTCAGATTTTTAAATTTAGGAAGAAATTAATAAATTACAGGGTAACCATAAAGCTATTAGGGCTGAGCCCCGGTGGCATAGTGGTTGTGCGCGGGACTGAGGCCCGCTGGGACGGAGGTTCAATTCCAGCAGTGGGGCTGGGCTTCCTACTCCCACCACCGGAGAGCAGTGATGCCCCCCCCCCAAAAAAAAAAACAAAACCATAAAGCTATTATTCAGTGGAGAAAATGACAAGAAAATACACATACAAAATAAACTCAGCTCATAAAAGTTTACAGTCGGTTTGTGAGTGGATCAGAGTCATTGAGGGTATAGTTAGGTGTGTTAGTCTGGGTATACTAGAGAAACAATTCCTAGACTATATATGGATATAAGGGTACGGTTTATCTATAAGAGGAATAGGACATTGAGAAAGCATCCCAATCCAGTCCAGTCATAAGTCATAAGCCTGATATTAGCCCATATAGCCCATCTCCTTCCAACTCACAAAGTCACAGGCCAGTGGGTGCAGAATCCCGGCGCTGGTAGGGGTCTCCCCATGGCTCCTCGCTTCCAGGGCTCAGGGTCCATCAACAGCATCCAGTGGTGGTAGAGGCAACTCAGCACTGGCAGGGGTCTCCATGTGGCTTCGCCATCTTCAGAGGTCTGGTAAGGCCGTGTGGCTTCTCCTCTGGCTTGTTCAGCTCCTTGGATGCTGCCATCTTGTTTTGTCTGTAGTTTGTTGTCTCTGAGACTAACTCTCAACAACTGGGGAGATAGTTTCTCACCTTTACAAGGGAAATATCGCGAGATTTCCCAGAAGTCTCAGTAAAAAGCCATGCCCACACGGAGGCCTCATTGGCTACTCAATGGCTATCTCCAGATCAACAGGCTAGACTCCACCCTTATATCTCCATCATGAAACTAACATAAGCACATGATCGTCACATTAGGACTCAGTGGTAAACTAAGGGGCAGGGAAAAAAGAATGCCCTCAACAAGATGGACTGATACACACCTGTAGCAATGGGCTCCCACAGAGGACTCATGGTGAGGTTGTGTGGGACCAGGTAGTGCTGGAGTCTGTTGTACAGAGAGTGGCTAGGAGATGGAACGGCTCAACAGCACCTTAAACCACCTAGTTTTAAAGAAAATCTCAGAAATATGTATATACTATTTTGTTAAATTTTCCCTCTCAATAAGGTTTTGATATACTCAGTGAAAATGTGTTACAAGGGGCTGAGCCCTGGTGGCATAGTGGTTGTGTGCGGGACTGCGGCCCACTGGTTTGGTGGTTCAAATCCAGCAGCAGCTCTCCAGGAGCGAGGCAGGGCTTCCTACTCCCACCAGAGGGCAGTGATGCCCCCCAAAAAAGAAAAAAATAAAACGTCTTAGAAATGTTGTAAAATGTCTTCTTATGTAAATGTGGTATATAACACTATTAAAATGTTTTTTTTTAAATAAAACAAAAAAGAAAAAAAAAGGTTATTTTATTTTACTTTTTTTCCCACATCACTGCCCTGGTGGGAGTAGGAAGCCCACCCTTGCTCCTGGAGAGCTGTTACTGGATTTGAACTGTCAACCCTGCGGGTCGCAGCCCTGCACACAACCACTGTGCCACCAGGGTTCAGCTAAAATAAGGTTATTATTTTGGGGGGGGCATCACTGCCCCCTGGTGGTGGGAGTGGAGGCCCAGTCTTGCTCCTGGAGAGCTGCTGCTGGATTTGAACCTCCAAACCAGTGGGCCGCAGTCCCGGGCACAACCACTATGCCACCGGGACTCAGCCCAAAATAAGATTATTTTAAAGAGATGTATATTTTCTAGATATTTCCTGCTAATATTTTTACATTGATTTTTGTATTCTATGATGTTGCTAAGTTTACATTGTTTGGGTGATTTTCCTATAGCAGCTTTCTTTGTAAACAATGTTTTCTGAGACTATAAACTATTTAAAAAAATATGTTTGAAAAAAATGTTTGAAATTGACTTTTATGACATTAGAGGCTCCAAATCTACTTCAATTATAATTTTCCTCCCTTTTCAGTCACTCAGACTCATACTTAGATCCCAGGGATAAAGAACCTGGAGAGCTTACATTTTATTTTATTTGTTTTTATTTAGAAGAGTTTTTTAAGTGGGAAGAGCTTAAAAAAGAGCTGTAAACTATCACTGTTTTTTTTCCTAAATTAAAAAAAATTATATTCTATATAGTTACACAGCCCATCTCAGCAAATGAAATCAGTAAGAACATCCCATTAAACACCCTCATGAATGTGGTTCTTTTCTCTTTCCTTCCCCTTTTCTCCCTCCCTCTATATAATTTCCTATCTCAAACTTCTCCCTGTTCCTGCTCGTCCCAGGCCTCCTTTGTAGTCTTCAAAGTCTTATCTTTTGGTGCAAAAACCATGTTTTCTTTTTTGTTTGTTTTTTGGGCATCACTGCCCTCTGGTGGTGGGAGTAGGAGGCCCAGCCTTTGCTCCTGTGGAGCCGCTGCTGGAATTGAACCTCCATCCCAGTGGGCCGCAGTCCCGCACACAACCACTACACCACAGGGCCTCAGCACCCTCCCCCCACCCCCATGTTTTACTTTGTTTAATAATGTCACATATAATTATGTTTATCTCTATAGGTTGACTATGTTAAGCATAATGTTCTCTAGTTCTGTTCATGTCTTGTGGTGCTTGAGAGTTGTCAGCTTTTTAATTGATGCATAATCTTTTTTAAAATCATTTTATCGGGGGCTTGTACATCTCTTATCACAATACATACATATGTATACTGTGCCAAGCACCTTCACGTGCCTGCTGCCATCATCGTTCTCCAACTATCTGCTTTTCGACTTGAGCCCTTGATATCAGCCTTTCATCCTTTCCCCTCTCTCTCTGCTACCTCCTCCCCCACCAACTCTCAGTACTTTTAAATTATTATTATTTTGCCATGTCTTACACTGCCCAACGTCTCCCCCCACCCACTCCTCTGATGTCCGTCCTCCGGATAGGAGGTTATGTGTATATCCTTGTAGTTGGCTCCCCCTCTCTCCCCCACCTTCCTTCCTTCCAGCCGGTAACTCCACTCTTACTATTGGTCCTGAGGGGCTCATTTGTCCTGGGCTCCTCATATTTTCAGTTCCAATCTGTACCAGTGTACCACTTCCAGTTCAGCTGGACCTGTAAGGTAGAACTGGGATCATGATGGTTGTGGGGAGGAAGCTTAGGAATGAGAGGAAAGTTGTGTGTTTCATTGCTACTTCACTGCACCCTGACTGGCCCGTCTCCTCCCTGCCACTCTTCTGTAAGGGGGTGTCCAATCGCCCACAAATGAGCCTGCGTCTCCACCCTGTTCTCCCCGTCATTCGTGGTGATGTGATTCTTGTTCCTTGATGCCCGATACCTGCTCCCTTCCACCCTCCGTGTGGGCTTTGCCTCCTCCGACCGCTTGTTTGCCCTCAAGCCTCTATGACCCCAGATGGTTTATCATTTGGTAGCTGGGCACCATCAGTTTGCTCCACTCTGTTAGCCTCTGCACCCATTTGTCTTCAGTGATCATATCGGGAGGGTGGGCACATAATGATTCTTGTTCTCGATGCTGGATACCTGATTCTTTCAACAGTTCATGGTCGCACATGCTGGTGTGCTTTCTCTCTGGTGGGCTTTGTTGCTCTTGAGCTAGAAAGCCGCGATGCATAATATTCTATTGTATGACTGTACCAGAGTTCATTAAGCCGTTGATCTATAATGAAGTATTTTCCCCCCATCTGTTTGCTATTTTGAAAATTGCTACAATAAACAGATGTGCCTATGTCTGCTCATTTCGTATTAAGTATATACCCAATAGAGATATTGCTGGGTCATAATGTAATTGTTTGCATGTTGAAGGGCCATACTGATTTCCACAGTGACTGTACAATTCCACAGTCCCACCAGCAATGTAAGAGCGTTCTATTCGACATTTCTTTCATATAAATCAAGCCCAACCACTGCGACTGAGTTTATGGTAGCAGACAACTTCCTTTCTCTCACAGAGCAGCTGGTAGGTTTGACCTAAGAGGAAGACTGGAACAAGGAGTATCATTGCTGACGTTAGATGAATCTGGGCTAACAGCAGAGAATACTAGAAAGGTGGTTACTTGTGTTTTGCTGACCACGCAAAGACATTTGAATGTGGTGGATCATAACACATTATGGATAATATGTGAAGAACGGGAATTCCAGAGCACTTAATTGTGCTCACACAGAAACATGACTAAGTGGCGGTTGTTTCAACAGACCAGTGGGAGGAAAGGTGTGCATTAGCGTTGCTTCTTACCATATTCATTCAAGTATGTTGAGCAATATTTATATTCTTTTTTCTTTTTGGCATCACTGCCCTCTGGCAGTCATGGGAGCTACCCAGCCTTGCTGCTGCTGGATTTGAACCACCAAGCCAGTGGGCCACAGTCCCGCACTCAACTACTCCACCAGGGCACTGAGCAAATATTTGGGGAAGCTAAACCATATGAATATTGCCCTTCCTTTAGTATAGAGTATGCTTGCTGAAAATGAGACGACTTGAAGCACTTATTGTCAGAGAGTATAAGAAAACCAAATTTAATAGTGATCACAACTTAATATAGAGGAAAAAAAAAACCCTGAGAACTGGACATCAGAAAAAAAATCAAAACCCTCTAGGATTTTATTTCATCTGAATCCACAACCAATGTCCATGAAAACGTAAGTCAAGAAATCAAATGAAGTATTGCACCGGGACAATCTGTGCCCACCAAGGCTCTTTACAGTGTTAAGGACCAGAGATGTCATTTTGAGGGTTCAGGTGTACCAGATCCAAACCATGGTATTTTCAATTGCCTCATACGCATAGGGAAATTGGGTAATAAATAAGAAAAACTGCAGAAGAGTTGGTACACTTGCATTGTCATATTGGGGAAATAATAACCAATGTATCATGGCCCGATAGAACAAATGTCTTGGAACAAGTAATTAGAATGGCTCATGGAGACGATAGTGAGACGTCCCTCAGACTTTGGGACTGGCATCGAGAGATCAGTTCCTGAAGGGCACCATGTTTGCTAACTTAGAGGGTCAAGGGTAAAAAGCAAGAACCTTGAGATGAATGGACACAGTGGCTGAGACAGTGGGCTCAAACAAAAAGATGGAGATGATGAGGCTGGACTGGGTAGTGTTTCCTTCAATCTTATGTAGGGTAGCTAGTTTCAGAACCAATTCAATGGCACTGAGCTTGTTTTTAAATGCGTCTATTGCATTAAAATAAGAAATCTGCTGAAGCAAATGAGCAGTGGTATTACAGGGCTCAGAGAAAAGCATGCTTCAAATTGTTCTATGTAGTTCAAAACAATCAAAACAGCATACCGTACGTTAAAGAAGCTAAAAGGCAGGGAAAGGGGGACCAGACAGTGACACTTAACACATCAGGATGAGTAAATCAACTAGGTCTCTACCTTGAAATCCTTGGTTTAAACATTTGAAAGGCATTGGTTCCCTTAAGATGGCATGCTGTGACTATCCAAGGAGTTACTTTTAGGTATGACTTTAACAGTGAAATATGCTTAGCACATTGAAGCATCATTATTGGAAGGATACCACGCTAAACCCCATGCTGTGAAACTGATTACAACTCAGAGACAGAACGCATACAACAGAATGAAGAGTTGCTGTGAATTTGGGCACCCCTTTTAAAAATCTCCACAAAAGCAGACTGGTCCACATCTTTCTCTTGTGGAGCTGCTGGAGGATTCAAACAGCTCACTTTCCAGTGAACAATCCGGAGCTTTCACCAGATGCCACCAGGGCTTCTTAATGGAAGGACAGTGGTTGGTTCCATTACAGTGGTTCCCCTATGTATGCTTGCTGAAAATGAGACGAGTTGAAGCACTTACTGTCAGAGAGTATAAGAAAACCAAATTTAATAGTCATCACAACATAGAGAAAATATATGGTAACTCTATGTACAGCAGAAACCCAGTTTTCTGCCATCTTCATATTGTAGTCTCTACTTCCCAAATTAATGTATAAAACATTTCCTCCTTTTAAAATACTTGATATGTGTGTGTGTATATATGTATGTGTGTGTGTATATATAATCACTGCTTGTCTGAGTTTTTTTTTTTTTTTTTTTGTGGGCATCACTGCCTCTGGTGGTCATCAGCGCTACCCAGTGCCGCTCCTGAGAGCCGCTGCTGGGTTTGAACCGCCAAGGTTGCGGCCGCAGTTCTGCACTCACCCACTTACGCCACCGGGGCTCAGCCCTTGTCTGAGTTTTTTTTACTGGCCTCTGCACTTTTGACTCTTGTGGGTGCCGTTTGCTTGGTAAAATAGAACATTAAAGTAACTTTTCAAAAATTTTATTAATTCAAGTATTACCTATTAAGTGAAAGGCATAGTTTAACATCTTAAAATAAACCCGACACCTTTCAGTCAAGCAGCTCACTCAATCCAGTGTGGGAACCTAATAAAAGTTCTTAAAAATACAATTTAGGATGTTAGTACAGCATACTCAGTAATGCTATTGCACCTTCACTGTGCACAAGTGTGGGCTGTGTGGGGAGGGTAGGCACACAGATAATTACCATAAGGACCCTATTGGACAGAGAAATGCCTCCATGGGCCTTTGAGACTGTAAATCTTTACAGGAAAACCCACTGTGGGGGCTGAGCCCCGGTGGCGTAGTGGTTGTGCGCGGAGTTGCTGCCCACTGGGATGGAGGTTCAATTCCAGCTCCACAGGCGCAAAGGCTGGGCCTCCTACTCCCACCACCTGAGGGCAGTGATGCCTCCCCCCGCCACTGTGATTTGACCTTGTGATTTGCAGCCCTAACTTTTTTTTGGGGGGGGGGAGAGGGGATCACTGCCCTCTGGTGGTTGTGGGAGCTACCCAGCGCTGCTCCTGAGAGCGGCTGCTGGATATGAACCGCCAAGCCCGAGAGCTGCAGTCCCGCACTCAACCACTTACGCCACCGGAGCTCAGCCTTGTAGCCTAAACTTTTAACGCACAGATGACATCAGTGCTCCTGTGGGCAGGCATTGGAAGGGAATAATCAAAAGAAAGCAAACTCTTAAACAATTATTTACTTCAGAATTATGTACATTCAACTGCCAGACAGGAATATGAAAAAGAAAACTTCAGCCAGATCTAACCACCAGGAGCAAAAGTTATGGGATGTAGCGTTTGTTAATCAGTAAAAACAGCTGGGCGCAGGGCTCATAATTGATGGCATTATTGTCTGGCACTTTGTTAAAAGTGACAATTTAGTCTAGGCATATTATTTCATTGAACATCCTAGCGTAAGGGTCAATTTTTGTGTGCCGCAAAATGGGTGAGACAGTAGACGTGGGTGGTTACACCTCATATTCGAGTTAGGCTACTGGCCATCTAGTGAAGACAGTGTAAGCCAGAGTGAATGCAAAACTAAGTAAGAGTTGGACCAAGTTGTGGATGGAATATTGAAGTCTATTATCTCAGGTGACTAGAACTCATCGTCATAGAATTAGGACCAGTTAAAGGCAAGCCAGGCCTGAAGTTAAAGAACAATGAATAAACCTAGATAATAAAACTAAACTTAGGGCTGAGCCCCGGTGGCATAGTGGTTGTGCGCGGGACTGCGGCCCACTGGGTTGGAAGTTCAAATCCAGCAACCAGGCTGGGCCTCCTATTCCTACCATGAGATGGCAGTGATGCCCCCCCAAAACAAAAAATAATAAAGAAAACCCTTTATCTTAGACAATTCCTCCCACCCGACGCGCATCACTGCCCTGGTGGGAGCAGGAAGCCCAGGAGAAATCTATTATCTCAGATAACTTGCTCCTGGAGAGCTGCTGCTGGATTTGGAACCATCAACTCTTGTGTGCCACAGTCCTGCACACAACCAGTGCGCCACCAGGGCTCAGGTAAAGACAACTTAGTTGATTAAAAAAAGCCCATTCTTTGTTTAAAAAGTCTTCAATGAGATGTAACCTGGATTTTTGGACCAAATTAGCAAGAGTGTACTCTTGTTGGATTATCTGAAAACAGAAATGTGTGAACTGTAATTGATGGTAGTGGAGGTGGGGTAGAGTCATTCCTGGTGAAATAAAGGTTATGGGGAATAAAAGCTGTTTCATTTATGCAGCACTTCCCAAATTTAATGTTTTCCTGTTTATAGTAGTAATGTATTGCTTACAAGAATTGTCACAATTCTTTTACATAGCTACTTAAAATATGTTCAAATATATACACACAACTGAATTCCACGCCAATACTGAGTGATGGGTTTTAAGTCATTCTAGTAGAGGGGAAAAATCCATCAAGTCCACTTTCCCCTAAATTTTTTTGAAGTACCCTCAGACATGTCACATTCTTAAAATACCAAAGCAGAGGCAAAGGTTAATATAACTGCTTCACATGTAAACCTTTTCCACCACAGTGCTTATCTGGCTACAATACTCCAGGGTTGTCATCAGATTAGAATTGGTCTCCCTCCAACCGGCTCATCAATTGTTTTTTGCATCACCTTGATCAGTTCCCTAATTTTCAGTAGCTTTCAATTGCTCCAAGGACACTTCCTAAACCAGTCTGCAGAAACCCACCGTGATCTTCACAATGCTTTTGCATTTATTACTGCTTGCTTCTGTCTCAAGGTGTTGACACTGGTCCTCCGCACTGAGTGTTCTTTCACTGGCTACTTTATCAAGGAATTTCATACTCATTTGTCAGGGCTTCAAGAAAGTGAATAAACATTGAAAAGTTTACTGAAAACCTTTATTGTAATCAAAAAGTGACATAACGGGGTTGTAATGAATTCAGCAAATCATTCTGCTGATATTTTAGAACTGATATCAGCGTCTGCCAGGCAATTAAAAAAATTTAAATGTGAAAATTTCACAGTACAGTAAACTCCACCCCAACTAATCAATGGTGGTTAAAAATAATAGGCCCTAGCAAAACCTCTTGTTACATGGTCACAACTCACAATTCTGTACAAAAGTTCGTGTTATAAAGCTCTGATGTAAAAATCAAATAATCAAGCAGCAATATTTTAAGTGCAGCACAGGGTCTTCCATGTCATTATTTACAAGGTTTGAATTTCTTTACATTATAACAAAATTCAATATAGATGACTTAGTAATTAAGTCAATTTAAAAAAAATCTGTCCTTTTACACAGTGACAGATTTCACTTTTTGGTCATCTTTCTCCTTCTCCTTCTCTTTATCTTTATTCTTCTTTGACTTCTTTTTCTTGTGTTTGTGTTTTTGGCTTTTTTCCAATTCAACTTCAGTACCGGCATGCTTCTTGTGTTTCTTATGCTTTTTATGTTTCTTGTGCTTTTTCTTTTCTTTCTTCTTCTTCTTCTTCTTACTATCTTGACTTTCTGCTGAGCTGGCACTGCTACTGTGGCTTCGGGTTTGGCTCCCAGACGGGCTGTGACTTCTACTTGGACTAACACTAGGACTGCTTTGACTCTGACTCCTGGTTATGCCTGACTGGCCCACTGTTGCTGTGTCCACATTCTCTTTTGCTTTCTCCACCACTTTATCTTTCTGTTCCTTAGAAATTTTCCCTGATGCCTCCTCTTCTTTTACAGATACATTACTTTCACTGTCACTTTCATTATAATCTGGTTCAAAAGCCGCTTCATCAGTTTCTCTAGTTAAGTCAGAGGAAAGCCGAGAGGAGTGGCTTAACTGGGGTTTAGGTTTTATAGTGTTCTTGTCAATCTGCCCAGCAACTTGCTCTTTTTCAACTTGGGTGTCTGGCGGGGTAAGTATATACAGTAATTTATTGCCACTTGACTCTCTAGTATTCCTGGCTTCCGATACATGCTTCTCTCGATCTTTACAGCTATTTTTATCTACAGACTTTATTTCTTCACTTGAGCGCTTAATATCATAAGTAACTTTGTGCTCATGAGGTTTTCTGTCTCTTGAGGGACTTAAATTACTCTTTTTGGAATCTGCGGTTCCCTTCTTAGGCAAATCTCTCTCGTCCCGTGGTTTAGTTTTCTGTCCGGACGCAGAGTCTTTACTCCGAGGAGGAGACTCTTTTCGTCTTGCCTCACTTCTTTCATCCCTGCGCTTGGAACCTGAATGATCTCTGTTGTCATAATCAGGTTTCTTGTCTCGACTGGGAGTAAAGTCTTTAGTTGAGGAGCCACGAATGGAATCATGCTTATCTGAAGTTCTAGTTTCTCTGGAAGATTGAGACAGATTTTTAAAACTCACTTGCTCATTTAGACGGTCCAAATTACTGTCTTTCTCCGGTTGAATGTTGCTTTTACGCTTCTCAGGGTTTTCTTTTTCCAATATAGAATGATCTCGATCTTTGGTTTTACTCTTTTCACTAGATGCAGAGTTTTTTGAACTTCTAATCTCATGCATTATTTCATGACTCACTTCCTTGGTGAGTTTCTGAATTTTCTCAGATGGCTCACTCTCTTTTTCATTATACTTGACTGTACTTGAAGTCTTAGTGCCAACATTTTTAATAACACTGGCAGGTTTCCCTCCACTTGATACAGGTTGTGTAGTTTTAACATCATCTTCTTCAGATTCAAAGTCATCTTTGTCCCATTTGGATTGAGGAACCTGAATCATAATAATAACATCTTCGGCAGGAGCTGTATTGTCATTATTATACTCTTCCATAGTTTTAATGACAGTTCGTTTTGTATCTGTTTTTTCTTCAGATTTCCGCACAGGACTACCACCAGTTGAGCTTGTACTAAAAAAAAGAAAAGAAAACTTTAATTAATGAAAACTACTAACTGTAAGCACTAATTTAAAAAATGCTAACACTGGGCGAAACTATAGTTTCACTTAAACATTATGTCTTGATAACATTAGAACCCGCCTATTCTGCCATAGCAGCTATAAATGATCTGAAGGTAGTACTATACAAAAGCAAAGGGATCCAATGTACTAGTATTAAAAACAAATGTTTATTTCAACTTTTTCTAATAATCTCTTTAAAGACAATAAAAGAGCAAATTTACCTAACCTTCGGTATCATGACAATTTAATGAATGTACTTCACTAATAAACATGTAAAACCTAAGTAAAATGGGCATTCCCCACGCAAACATCATCTTATATCCATAATCATAGATACCTGGTGTAATCCACAAGAGTTGAGGCGGATCCTTCAGTTCCAGCTACTTTTCGCCTGACCTTTCCTTTGACTTTTTCTTGTTTAACTTTGCTAGATGTTGACTCCAATTTTTCAGAGGGCTCTTTTACATTAGTTATGTTTTCTGTACTTCCAATTTTTTTCCCGGTTTCTCTGTTGAGTTTGATCTTTTTGGCTGGGGCAGTTGATGACGAAATTTTGTCCTTTTCAGGGGTCCTATCCATCTTTTCATTATCAGGGTCCATTTTGCGTTTTGGTGATGGTTTCACTGTTTCAGTTACTTCTGGTTTGGAAATTTTCAAGGAAGAGGACTCAGAATCTTTATCCAAACCCTTTTCTTCAGTTTTTCTTTTTCTTTTTTCTCCCTTATTATCAAGTGACTTACTTTTCTCATTGGGCTTCTTGGCCTTTTCTTCCTTGTTTGTTAGCTTTTCTGGTTTGACATCTTTGGAATAGTCCTTTTTCACTTTTTCCTCTTTGACTGGTTTTATCTCTTGGTGTTCTTTTGCAGACTTGGAGTGAGCTTTCCTGGGGGTACCAGTGATTTTTTCATCTTTTTGAGAGGAAGATGTTAACTTATTAGCAGTGTCAGCCTTTGGGGTCTCCTCTTTGGCTTTTTTAAGTGGAGGCTCAGATCGAGGAGATTTTTCACGTTCTCCATCTGCTTTTTCTTGAGGGCATTTAGGAGGTTTTACATTTTCTTTTCTAGATACAGTAGTAGACCCATCATTTTTACGTTTGGTCTTGTCCCCTTTTACTTTTGGCTTGTCCTTTTCTCTCTTCTCTTTTTCAGATACTGATTTGTAAGTGATGGAGTCTGCATCCATTGGTTCGTCTCTGACAGGCGTAGCATCATCTCTGCTTGGGATAACAAACAATGAGTCTGCTTTATTTTCCTCGCCCCCTGTGGGGTCTCTAGGTTTCCTAGCTGTCTCTAGCAGCTCTGGATTCAGAAGCGAGTCACTTTCTTCTCCTTTCCTTCTCTTTCTATGTTTCTTATGTTTATTTCCTTTGCCGTCTCCGGCAGCATTTTCACTCTCCTTCTCTTTTGTTTTTGTATTATCCTTTTGATTATGACTATCTCTTGTTGAGATCTTTTCTGGATAGTTGCCACCTATATTTCGACTTCTATGACTTTGTCCAGCAGAATAGTCTTCTCTGCGGCCTCTTGTAAATGGAGAATTCCTGATATTGAGTGGCAAAAACCTCTCTGGAGAAAAGTTCTCTCGATTTGCTGATGGTCTAGGTTGTGCTCCAGCGGCATAACCTTTATAGTACTTTTCATACCATTCTCGGTATTTTCTTTCCCATTCTCTGTAACGCTCCTTTTCAAATGGATCTCTAAAGTCAACACTCCTCCCATAATAAGCTTTTATATCATAAGGTGGTGGAACTTCTCTGAATCTATTAAAATATTCCCGTTCTGTTTCTCCTTGAGGTACAGTGCGTTTAGTAGGAGACTGTGTCCTAAACGCTTGAGGTGATCTTGATCGAGAATGATACCGTCTATATTGTGGTGATCTTGACCTAGATCGATGGTATCCATGAGATCTAGACCGTGAACGGTAATTTCGGCTCTTGCCTCTGCCTCTTCTGGGATACGGGGGTGATCGTGAATAGGAACGAGAATGAGAGCGGCTAAATGACCGCGAATAAGAACGTGAACGTGTTGAACCAGATCTTGACTTAGAGTAAGTATATGAACTTCTTGAATATGATGAACCACTATAAGGAGATTTAGACCTAAAAAGAAAAATAAAACAATAGTTGATAGTTGAGAAAAATGTACAAAATGAAATACTGACTCTCAGGTTCTAGTACTCTCCTACCAGTTTGTCTTTCTTTATATCAAGTTTTATCCTAGGCGATTAAAAAGGTACCTTGACATCCACTGTGATGGAGTACATAGAGACCAGAGCGTCATCACTCTGTTAACAAAATAAGTGAAATCTAACAATCTGAGTGGAATCTAACAATTTGAGCGGAGTGCATTAATGTTCCATGAGTTATATGAGCTAATTAGTTCATTAAACAAAATGCCAATTAAATTTTACTTCCTATCTGATCAATTTTTGGTCCTATGTTGCTATAAAAGCAAGCACACTTCAAGTAAAAGCTTACACACTAACATCTTTTAAATAAACTAACAGGGAATTTTTATAATTCAATATTTCTATCATTAATTTGTATTCTATTGGTACGTCATAATTACTCAGGTTAATGTTCCAGCAAGAAGCTGTAGCCTTATGGTAAAAAAAGTGCTTAGAAGTGTCCTTCGGTTTTCCTCTCTTTCCATAAACAATTTACCAAGTATTTACACTATAAATAACTTTAAGGGACAAGGGTAATTTAATCCCCATAACTGCTACTTCTATACAATAGAATTTATGTAGAGTCATTTCAATAAACTACATCTCCAATTCTATAAGCCTAAACCAAATAAAAAAATTACATTAAATGCAATGTTATTCATATCCATAGCTAATCCCTGGATATTCAAAGTCCCATTTGTAATTCTGTTGTGAAGGCTTGCAAAACACTAACCTGGAAAATGAGCGCCTACGCTCCTTTTGAATCTTTTTGTATTCCATCAATTCCTTAGCAAAATCATTTGTAAACTCATCTAGCTTGGACTTTTTCTTTTCCCTAGTAAAATAAAGTTAAAGAGTGAAAGTTAACAAAAACCATTTAAGAAGACTAACAAGACAAATGTAATTAGATCATGAATGAAATTGCCATCAGTTTTCTACTGTAAAACTATAGACCACTAGGAATCCCTGAGGTTTCTTGGATGGCTCTGGTTTAATTTTTAGGTGATTTTTCTTGCACTACCTGGAAACACTGTAAGATTCCAAAGGCACCTATTTAATGTTTACATTCTCACTCAACTCACTGTCACCAGTCAATTCAGCAGACAGTGACCCTAGAGGGCAGAATAGAACTGTCCTTTTAAGTTTCCTGAAACTTTAAATCTTTGTGGGAGTAGGTAGCCTCCCAAGCAGCAGCTGGTGGGTCGAACTGCTGACCTTGTGGGTAGCAGCTCATTGCGTAGTCCGCTGTGCCACCAGGGCTCCTAATATTTACCTTAGAGAATGAAGAAGTGTCAAATAATTTCAAACTAAAAACTTACTCTTCTTTCAGTCGTCGCTGTTCTCTATAGAATTCTTCCCTGGACAGAGGTGGTGCTTGTGTGGTTGGGATGGTATTTGAATGAGCTGTCTGCACTCCGGATGATACCCAAGGTGTTGATAAGTTGGCAGGAGCGGGAGGAAACCCTGGAGGAGGGACACTGTACCCAGCAGGGGGCGGCTGGCCAGGAGGAAACTGAGGAGAAAACTGTGGGGGAGGAACGCCTGGAGGGAGAGGAAGTGTATGGGGAGGAGGAGGATACAACGGTGGTGGTGGAACAGGCACAAAAACTGGAGTTGCTGGTAGTGATGGGCCTTGAGTTCTCTGTGATCTCTCGCTGTGGTGTCGTCCACGGTTTATACTTCTGGAGAAAGAAATCCCAAGATATTACTCCTTCCAACTAAGGTCACCTGAAACAAGCAAGTCTGTCTTTTCTATCCTTGATGAATTTCAAATTTATAAACAATGGAGAATAAATGACCAAAATATAGGAACATGAGTATTACTATCTGTAAAACTAACTCCAAAACAAACCCCTAATTATTAAGGCTACTTAGAAACCAAAGTAATAAAAAGTTTATAGAACTCTTTATATGGTGATACTAAGTTACAACATGTTACATGAAGTTCAGATTTAGTATCAATCCGTAATTGTCTACCACTTGTTACTTCCTAATCTCTTTTTGTTGTTTTTTTGGAGGAGGGGGAGCATCACTGCCCTCTGGTGGGAGGAGGCCCAGCCTTGCTCCTGGAGAGCTGCTGCTGGATTTGAACTGCTAAGCCAGTGGGCCGCAGTCCTGCTTTCAACCACTATGCCACCGGGGCTCAGTTCCTAATCCCTTAAAGTAGGTCAATGTTTATATGAACTGGTTCTCAAGGATGCTTCTCAAGGTCAGCCCATTAAATGGAAATTACCCCCCCAAGAAGAATTTAGAGGACAACCATGAAGCTGCAGCTCAGGGAGAGGGGCACACCTGACCAGAGCACATGGGAGCAAATGAAGGGAAGGATGAGAATGGAGTGCATCCTGGAGCACCAAGTTCTGATACCCCTGCTCAGGACAATGCAGGAAGGAGCCATATGATGATCACGTGGCCAGCTCCATATGAGACACTACACCCTCATGGACTGATGGCCCTACAGGGGACTATATGTGACAGTGTCGGGATTGCACCCGGTCTAACCCCACGACACCAAGGAAAACACTAAGGGTGTACAGAGAGCAGCGGGGGGAGCAGAGCAGGGAGGTCCTGAGCGTGCCAAGGGTAGACTTTGGGGCCAGGACATAGCACCTCTTCCTATTGACTAGAGGATACTCCTAGAGGTCAACAAACAGACCTTTACTAACAGGTTTTTCTTTTTAATAATTTTATTTCTTATGTGTACATTTTCTCTGGACATTGGTTTTTCTTTTTTTGTCATTGTTTTGTTTTCCTTTGTTGCTTTGTCTTGCTATGTCTTTTTGTGTGTGCATATTATTACCCCAGCTGGTCTATCTAGGTAGGATAGGCTGGATGAACAGTCTGGAGGAGAAAACAATGGGATCGATGGTTCTGGGAGGACATGGGAAAGGAGAGGAAGGGGAAATCATGGGGTGTTGACCAGGAACAATGGTACAAGTGATCCTAAATCAGTGGCGAGGGTGAGAGAGATCTGGTAGAGATTGATCAAGGATAATGTAACCAAGAGAAATTACTGATACCCAAATGAGGGCTAAGCATGATCGTGGGACAAGAGGAATATAAAAGGAAATAGAGGAAAGAACTAGGACAAAGGGCATTTATAGAGGTCTAAGTATAGACATGTAAATATGTACATCTATTTATATATGATGAGGAACTAGATCTACATGCATATACTTATAGGGTTGGCATTAAGACAGCAGATAGACATTGGGCCTCCACACAAGTACTTCCTCAATGCAGGAATACTTTGTTCTATTAAATTGGCATTCCATGATGCTCACCTTCCCGATACGATCACCAAAGACAGATATGTGCATAAGTAAATGTGGTGAAGAAAGCTGATGGTGCCCTGATATCAAAAGATATAGCATTTGGAGTCTTAAAAGCTTGAAGATAAAAAAAGCGGCCATCTAGCAGGGAAGCAACAAAGCCCACCTGGAAGAAGCACACCAGCCTGTGTGACCATGCAGTGCTGAAGGGATCTAGTATCAGGCATCAAAGAACTAAAAATTATAATATTTTAAGTAAAGGAGAATACAGATTGGGACCCAGCCCAGTTGTAGGTAACAGACATCCATTACAGATGGGTTGCAGGGAGATCAACTAGTTGGTTCTCATGATCCCAATTCTACCTTACAAATCTGGATAGACCAGAGGATGTACACTGGTACAGAAAAGAGGAGGAAACATGGAATCTAGGACAGATCCCTTCAGGACAGTGGTGAGAGCAGTGATACCGGAAGAGTGTAGGGGAGAGTGCAGGGAAGGTGGGAACCGATTATAAGGATCTACATATAACCTCTTCCCTGGGTTAAGGTCAACAGTGAAGTGAGACATGACAGTTTAAGATGTGACAAAATCATAGTAATTTATAAATTATCAAGAGTTCAGGAGAGAAGGGGGAGAAGGGAGGGCATGGAAAAATGAGGAGCTAATACCAAGGCATTAAGTAGAAAGCAAATGTTTTGAGAATGGTGAGCGCAACAAAAGTACAAATGTGCTTGACACATAATGGATTGTGATAAGAGTTGTACAGCCTCCAATAAAATGATCTTTAAAAAATGGAAATTATATTCTGCAATCTCCTTTTTGAGAGAAAGCATGACTTAAGACATTTTAATGCTTGCAATGAACAAATCAAATATTAAAAAGAAAGGATCACATTGAAAGGTCCTGGGGAGTCTGGTGGAACCACTGAGACTGACCTTCATCAACTTTCAGATCAGGCACTAAAATTATGGCTCAATTTTCAGCCAAACACCATGAGAGGTATAATAACACTAATTAGGTATGTACACTTTAAAATAATAAACCATTTGTAATCAAAAGGGGCAAGTTCAGAAGGGTTAAGGAATAATGAATATTGGAAAAACAAGGAGGAAGAGAGGTAGGATAAGTGATGTAATATCATGGGGACTGCAATCCACAATATTTAACAAATGTCTATGACATATAAATGGAAAATATTCACTTGGGCCATCAATTTTGACCCAATTTACATTAAAAATGAAAACTCCAAAAGATACAGTAAGCCTTGATGGTGCTGTCTGGTCAGCACTGGCCAAGGTAAACAGTTCAAATCTACTAGCTGCTCCTCATGAGACATATTCGACTGTGTGCCTATAAAGATCTACCTCAGAAACCCTATACAGTTGTGAATCAAAATCAACTTAATCAGAGTGGGATTTTATTGTTCAGCACCCAATATAGAAGCAGTGGTTTAGATTTTCTTTCAGTTAGAAGTCATGACCAAAAAAAACAAAATAAAAAAGCAAAGCCATGACTTATTAAATATTATTTTGTATCAACATGTCATTAGATTTATGGATAAAGTAGCACCTTTCATCAGCTTGGCAATTCTCAATGGGGTCATTATAATTGGAAATAAACATAATTTCCTCATTTCTAAATTTCTTAAAGACATCTAAGATAAACATTAACAAGCCTTCCTCTAATAAGTTCTTTGGGTTATATCTTTCCATGTGTTCATTATATATACATACATATATACACATATTTTGAATAAAAAAATTAGCTTTATTTTGCTCCTGTGTTCTAAGAATGAAAACACCATGACGTCTCTGACACGGGCTCCCGTACTGGAATTGGAGTTGCTCTGGCCAGTGAGATCTTCAGAATCATTTCCACAAATTTGTTGCATTGTAGCAGTACCAAACCTTAGTCTTTAATGATTTTATAAAAACAGAAAAAAAATCCCTTTGGGTTTTTTCTCTCTCTCTCGCTCTCTTTTTTTTTCAGGTATCACTGCCCTCAGGTGGTGGGAGCAGGAGGTCCAGCCTTTGCTCCAAGAAGCTGGAATCGAACCTCCGTCCCAGTGGGCTGCAGTCCCGCGCACAACCACTACGCCACCGGGGCTCAGCCCTTCTCTTTGTTTTAAAGTATGATTTGAAATATTCTACATTTAAATATTGATTTAGAAAACATATGCCAAGCTTTATATTTTATTTATCTACAAATCCCGAAATCAAGAGTCCCTAGGTGGTACAAGTTGTGAACCATTAACCAAAAGGATAACAGTTCAAGTCCATCCAGAATTACTTTAAAGATGGCTCTGGCAATATGCTTTAGAAATTTTACTGTCTTTTTTTTTCCTTCAATCATTTTATTTCACAACTTTTTTTTTTTTTTTTTGATCACTGCCTCTGGTGGTTGTGGGAGCTACCCAGCGCTGCTCCTGAGAGCTGCTGCTGGATTTGAACCACCAAGCCCGTGGACCACAGTCCCGCACTCAACCACTTACGCCACCAGGGCTCAGGCCAATTTACAACTCATAACATTCTACATCAATTGTATCAAGCATATTTGCACATATGTTGCCACCATCATTTTCTAAACATGTACTTTGAGTCCTTGATATCAGCTCCCTCCCCCCCTTTGATAAATTATTTCCCCTTTTGCCCCTCTCATGTCCACATTATTGTTTTCCAGCAATGCATACCTATAGCAGCTCCTCTCGCCCCTTCGAATTTGCTGTGGTGGAGAAACCAAATATCCAAGCTTGTTGGAACTATGTGAGGGGAAAAAAAAAGACTCTTAAGTAATCCTACATAGACAGAGTACATGACCTTTGAATGCAAAAACTTTAAGACACACGTTTAAACAGAAAACCTTCTTACTCCCTATGAAATTTGTTCGAGATGTTAGTCATTATTACACATCTAATTAACTATAGCAATAGTCAAAGTTCAATACATAATATTTTCAAAACCATATTCATGTAACATCTTGTAAGATACCCTGTCAACTTGTTCTTTAACACATTTTTCATAGTAAGGTGGGTGGAACTATTCTAATTCTACATTTAAGAATATGGAAGCTTAGTTATAAATGTTCATTTGCAATAATTACTTAGGTAAGAAAAATAACCCTGATTGTGTAGGAGCTTTGAGTTGAGTTGCTAACCCTAAGGCCAGCAGTCTGAAACCACCAGCTGCTCTTTGGGGGAGGACGATGAGGCTTGCCACCGCGGTGAAGGGTTCCAGACTTGGAAACTCAATGGGGGCAGTTCTACCCTGCCCTGTAAAGATGCTAGCAATAGGAGTCGACTGGATGGTAGGTAGAGTAAATGGAGACCGCTGGGAGTCACACTTAGGTCACCTGCTTATCATCATACCCCATGATCTGTTAGTCTCTCATTTAACATACGGTCTTCAAGAGTTTTAGGCTATACACCAGTCTTAAAGTGGTGCAATATAATGATTGTATATGCAGACAGAAGTAAAGTATGTAAATAAAGCTTAAAGGTTACAGATTTTAATACCACATAGCATCAGACAGGATTTCATTTTGTTGTATAAAGGGTTGTTTCTGAGTTGGAATAAACTCAATGTCATCTAATAACAATAATAAAGATTTCATTAATGCAAACAGTAAGAAAGTTTGCACTTGTAAACTTAATATGGCTCTTCTAGTTATAGCCTTTGTAACTCTTTCCAAACAACTGGATAAGGCCACAAGCTAGCCTCTCCAAAGACGCACTGCTCAGATCTGAGGGCATGCTGCTGAGGTCCCCAAAACTGTTTGCAATGAATATCACAGCCAGGATTCTATTAACTCATCCATGAAATGTACTGGTATAATACTCCAGTGTTAAACTGTAGCCAAATAGAAAGTCACGCTATATTAAAAAATTTCATGTATATCCTCAGTAACAGTGACCTTGCCATGTCTCCTTAGCCAGCTTGCTAGTGAATATTTTTATTTTTTCTGATCCAGTACATTAATGAATGTTCTGTAAGTTCTTTGTACAGTCATTTGCTCTACTCATTAAATATCCTCTCTATTCAGAGTATAATAAAATTATGTACTTAGTATGCCTCAGTTAAAAAAAAAAGACAGGGCTGAGCCCCGGTGGCATAGTGGTTGGGCACGGGACTGCGGCCCACTGGGATGGAGGTTCAATTCCACCAGTGGGGCTGGGCCTCCTACTCCCACCACCAGAGAGCAGTGATGCCCCCCCCCCCCGCCAAAAAAAATAAAAGACAAAGACAACATAAAAAGAATGAAAATATTTTATATTTTAGAAAATAAACTTTAGGGCTGAGCCCCGGTGGCGCGGGACTGCGGTCCACTGGGTTGGAGGTTCAAATGCAGCAGCAGCTCTCTAGGAG